>JARHVA010004414.1:747500-857500 GCA_037957365.1 Torreya grandis | reverse complement strand
TTTTCCATTTTTCCTATGAGGTGTTAGTATAATTAAGCATTAGTTTTGGTGGTGTTGAGTTGGATCAAGACCTTGAAATAGAGGTTTAAAAGATAAAATAGCCCCTAATCTAGAGGTTGGCCTCAGGATAGTAGGATCCCACATCTTGAGAGGCCATCCCATATTCCACCAGAGTGTCAAGTTTGCTTTATGGGGTGAAACTCTACATGATAACACTAACCTTTATTAGAGATAATGCTAAAGTATTTGCTAATATCTCCATAATAGCCATTATTTCAAGGATTGTGTAATTTATCTACCATCTAAATTCAACTAACACTATCCAATTGCATTGTATTGTTGGAATAATAATCCAAAATTTAAATTGTAAAGAATCCATTATCTCGGTGATATAACACTATTGCATGTTAATGGGAAGCCCTAAATTTGAGTCCTAGCTTGTCCATGCATAGTAAAATAAACAATCCATTTCTTTTCTAAATAAAATAAAAATGTTTGCTTTGCCATTAATATAATGAATGGATGAGATATTAGAGCTTTTTTATCTAAAAATAAGAAAAATAAACATACTTGATGTTTATTTTTTCCATTGTACTACATCTCCTCTTCATTAGTTTGACATTTATTGTTGAAGCTTGAATAATGAAAATCCAATGAATTAGAATAATAAAACTAAGCATACTTAGTGTTAGTCGATAGCCATTTCATAGATAGTCTATTGAATACCATACAAATGGATGGACATGATAGAATCCTATCACAAAATAAATTAAATAGAGATCTAAATCTCACCATGTTGCCATTAATTAGAAGTATAAAATCAAACATACTTAGGGTTAGCTGACAGCCATTTCATAGATAGTATTTTGAATACCATACAAATGGATGGACTCGATAAAACCTTGTTGTGAAGAAATTAAATAGAGCCCTAAATATCACCATGCCACCATTAAATCAAATAAGATATCAATAAATAGTTGAAGAGGGCATTCCTCTATGAAATGGTAGGGAGTCCCTAAGGATCGATCCTATGGCTCATTGCTTCTTTAGTTGTGTGAAGCGTTAAAGTAAAACAACAATATATTCTATCTTTTTTTGAGCTATTTAATAATTTAATTAGAGAAATAATATTTTGGGCCAATTTACTATAGTCTTCATTCTAATGGGATGATGTTAAAATGGAGGTGGATCTTACTAGATAGTAAAATTTTGAATTCAATATTTGATAATAATAATTTGACATATATTTATTATATATAATTTGAGTATATAGATATGGATCTAATTCATCATTTTTTCATACTTACATATTATTTTATAAGATTAATCTTTTATTCTATTTTTATACACATATAATACTTTATTATTTGTTTCAAATCTGCTTAATACTCTATATAGAAATCCCTAGACTTTTAGTTCAATCTACTTGTACTCAGGTCGATTCTATAAAGTTCAATCGGTATCACTAGTGGATACTTATCTGATCTGGTCAATATTCACCTTATACCAACAATGACTACTTTTTAAAATTAAATCTTTCCTTAGGGTCAACCCATCTGCTTAGATTGTTGATGTCATGAAAATTACCTAAATAGATTCATACATATAAAAATCAGGGTCTAATTCAAAAGGGATTTGGCACTGATCTGAAACACATCTATACATTATTTCACATTGAGCAAATCTACCTACTATTCTTAAATTTTAAATCTATCACTAAGAGTAATCACAAGTTAAATCTAAAGCACATAAATCTAAGTCAAATCAAACATTGCCAAGTATCAAAGTCAAATAATTAGCTACATACATATAGTAAAATAACACAATTGTGCATTCAAACTAGGTGGGAGAACTATGTGTGGCTTCATTTCATTCTTTAAAGTATCAAATACATAGGAAATGGTCAATCATCAAACAAAGGTGATTGGGGTCATCTTAGCCATTACATTTATCTAGTTTTTATAGATTTATAGCTCTCACAAGTACACCTATATTTTCAAGTCAAAGGATGTTGATTCATGGAGTTTCACACATCATCAAGGTTTGGCATCTCACATACAAAACTTGCAAAGATAGGTGAATGTGACTGTAATGTCACAATACTTCATTTTTGCATTGGTCAGTACTTACCAGTACATGTTAGTATCAATATTCAATACTAACTTAAATCAATGAAACTAATTTTGTGTAGATAGAAATAAAGTCCATTAATCAAATGAATCACATGTCTGATTTGTACTTTGATAATACAATCGTAGTCAGATAGTCAGCCAAAAATCTAAGTACTCATCCCTTTGTTATACTTACTATATTTAACATATGTCATTTGTCAAATGATTGCAATCAATTTCAATATTTTATATTCAATTGTATGTTAGAATGCCATATATTATAATTTGAATTATTGTTACACCATTAGCCTATAATGTGCTTTAGGATATGTGTAGTTGAATTGTGTCTTACATAACCCCTTTCTTATCATATTACATTTCTCTATGAGCTCATATAGGTAGTTAGTTCATCATATGGAGTAACCATGGCCTAATTAGACTCTAAATAGGAGGTAGTGATTAGTAATTAATCATCATATTATGAATTTTTTATTTATTGTAAGGTTGTGGAGGTTACCCCTGAAGCGGCTAATCATTTAGTTATATATTATAATCTATTTCAGTCATATTCTCATCTATTGATGTTATTATATTTTATTGGTGAAGTAATTTCATTTTAAGTGGTATCAGAGTGCCATTTTGGGCCATTGAGTAGGTGAAACTCTAATATTATAGAATCACTTAAATCTTGCAATATGTAGCGAATTTCTCTCCAATTTTTTTATTGGAGTTAGAGGATAATTTAAGGGTCCCTTCTAATAAAAAAAATAGGGTTTGGGGATTCATTTTGAATGAGTTATTATTGATTTAGTGTTTTTCATCAATTTACTCTATATGTTGGATTTTGAGTAATTCTTCAAAGTTATTTACATTTTTGGAAAACTTTAAAAAAACTAGGTGGGGTATGGGTAAGTGCAAAAATTTGGGGGACAAAATGTGTCCTACTTGTAGACATGATTTTCCTAAAATTTCATAAATCTAAATTTTTGTAGATAATTTGAGATATCTATACTCCAAATTAGAAGATAGTGTATGAACATGAAATGTAGCACTTCGAGTCTAGTTTATAAAATACTAATTTTTTGTAAAAATGGTGAAGTATAACTAGGTTAAACATCTAAAATTTGAAGAGAAACTCCTATTTTTTCAATAAAATAGAGTAGATAGATGATCGTGTGGTGCAAAATGTTTTTAGCAATGCTTAATATTCTTTGAAACCCTTTGGGTAAATTTAGATAAGATGTTCTAGGTTGTGACCTATATTTTTATATTTTTTCAATGAATAATTTTTTTATGGATTTTGAAAAAAAATAGATCCAAAAATTTGATGAAACCATGTATATCCATCTGTGCGGTGCACCTAACTACCTCAAATAAAAAATAAAATCAGATTTTTTTCAGTGTGTCTAATTAGGCCTAGTTTGTGATCATATAAGTTTTTTTGCACTTGGATAAATGAAAAAAAGTAATTAAAGATGTATAGGCATGTATATTTGTGTAATGTAGTGGAATAAAAAAAGGTATAGTTAAAAATTAACATAGTTTGAAACCTTAAATAAAAATCATATTTTTGGAAAGAGGAGAACATGATTGTAACAATGATATTAAATTTTTGAATTTTACCATTAAAATTAATATTATATTTGGTGATTGAAGTTGAATTTTATTGGTTTTAAATCATAACTCTCATACTCGATTGTATGTTGATAGGTTCAATCATTTGGCTAAGGAATCAAAGCCATTCCTGAGCTGGAAGGCATAGATTTTGAATTAAAATTCAAATAACATGATCACATTAATAATATGATCATGTTAGTACTATGATAATGTTAATAGATAATGTGATCATGTTAGTAACATGATATCATTATTAGATAACATGAATAAATTATTAGATAAAGCGAGAACGTGATCGCATTACTATTATTTTGCACATAAAAGCATGTGTACATGAACATGAACCCAATTTTGAATCGAAGCTTATATTTACTACTATAAATATTAAGTATAAGTTTATAAAGTTGTAATTTAAATTTATTTTAGTAAATATAATAAATTAGGGTCACTATACATTTGATAGAATTGGTCTCATAGCTACATGCCTTATGATGTGTAAAATCATTTTTTAAAATCCAATTTGGTTATTACTTAAGTATTTTCAAGGTCTAAGTATTAAATCAAGGTATTTTAGTACATAAATTTTGTAATTTATATTCATTTATGGTAAACATATAGTTATTTTTTAGGTTTTTGTGCCTTTCAAATTGATTCATGGCATTTATAGGAGTCTTAGGTTTGTCAAAATTGAAGTTTGAAAACTACTCACATTAAAATTGATCCAAAGTGGTGTGATTTGGGTAGTGTAGGTCAAATTGATGACTTGCACACATCAAATGACCACTTTGTGTTTATTTCACTTGGTCATCATCCATCTCTCATCATTAATTATTTCCTACTCATGCCTCATCACCCCTAATCACTATCTCATCATTCCTCATTGTCCCTAATCACTCCCTCATTAACCGTCATTATCCCTAGTCATCTCTAATCACTCCATCATCCTTTATTACTCCCTTATTGACCCTCACTACCCCTCATCATCCCTAATCACTCCCTCCCCATATTTCATCATCCCTATTCACTCTTTCCTCATCCCTCATCATACCTAATCATTTATTCATCCGTATTCACTCCCTCTTCATCCCTAATCACTCTCTCATTAACCATCATTATCCCTTATCATCTTTAATCACTTAGGATTGTCAGCCCTAATCACTCCTTCATTGACTATCACCATCCTTCATCATCCATAATCACTCCCTCCTCATCCCTCATAATACCTAATAACTCTTTTATCATCCCTCATCATTGATAATCACTCTCTCATTGACTCTCATCATCCCTCACCATCCCTTATCACTCCATAATTGACCCTCACCATTCCTCATCATCCCTAATCACTCCCTTATCATCTAACATAAGTATATACTCTAAAGATATCTTTGATTAAAATCATATGTTGTTTAATCCATTATAATATTAATTAGCTCTTTCTTATGACTACTTGTGTTGTCAATACTCATTTGTGATAGTCAATTTTTATTATTGAATGAATTGGATGATTTTCTAGATTTATAGTCAAGTAACATAACTAATGACACAAAATAGAGTTTGAATTCTAGTTCATTGAATTATCTTTGTTATGTAGTTAACTAGATGAAAATTTATTCAATTCCACCTTTGGCATCATGGTTTAAAGGATAAATATTAAACACAAATCTCTTGTATAATTGTTTAATGCTGAGAAGATTTGTACTAGATGCAAAGTTATTTGGTGTTTCCCATTCTGGTACAACTTAATTCTTGGTCAATTTCACACATGCACTCCTTGTGTGTGTAATGTATCACAAATATTTTATCTCTTTCATGAAAAAATGAACATTTATTTATGTTATCATAAAAATGTGTTTCTACAAAATGTGCAATACTAGTTCAGTATGGTGTAGTGTTTATCCCATGTTTTTTAAATATTAAAACGTCATCAAGGTATATTTAAAAAATGACATAGTTAAAAGGCCTAAGGATGCCATTTAAAATCTCAATTAATTAATTCACTACATGTGTTAACCTAAAATGCACAACTAATGAGTCAATCAATCCTTCCTTTATTTTTAAGACTATATTCTAAGTGTCTAGAGATTCAACATGAATATGATGATACCCAAACTTAAGATCAATTTTGTAAAATAATTATACACCATGGATTTGGTATAAAAATGTCTTAATATTTAGGTGAGGATAATAGTTATTCACTTTAATCTTTTTAATATTTTGTTAATTGATTCTGAACTTTGGCATAAGCATAATTAGGCTTCTACAAGGCAATGATTTGGGTATGATGTGTACATTATCCATGATTTCATGGATCTACCACTTCATATATTCATTATCTAGAAAAGATATGTTATATAAATAGGTTTAAGGTAGAGGTATTTAAGGGATCAAATCAATAGTATTGTTTAGTGTAAAATATGTAGGAACTTATTTAGGTGACTGAAAGATATCCTTATATTCATCTAGTTTATGCTTCAATTATTTTGTATTTTTTACTGTTGGATAAACCACACCATGATATGATTCCATAAGGATGTTATTATATTTACTTTTTACCATCAAGAGTATACTTATTACTAGAACTAAAAAATTTATTGAACTTCCTAGTAGTAATGATTGAAATCTTATGAACTAACTACAATACATGGTATTTTAGATCATGATAATCTGTCATAACATTTCAAGGATTTACTTCATAGAATACATGTCAATGGTAAATATATGTTTGAAAACATGTAAAACATCACACAACTCTATCAGTGAGATGTCACATAGGATTTAATATTTAAAAAAAATTGATTTTGTATACCAAGTGACACTACTAGGTGATCCATTTCTCAAGGCCTACACTAGACCATACACTAGTGTATGGTTATGGATGATGTATCAATTTTAATTTCAATTTTTGAAGATATTATTTAGGATAAATTTAATTCTTTTGACTTTTATTAGAAATGATGGAGTGTATTTTCTCACCATTGATCTACATTTATTAATGAAACAATATTAATAATTCATATAATTTTTATTGGGGGAAGTAGAGATATTTTTAGTATCAACCATATCATTGGGTATATATTATATTATCTACTTACTTTTTTATAGTGATAGATAACTTATATCCACTTCTCGAGATGTGCAAGTAGAGAGATCATAGTGTGACACTCTTCATTGGATTGAATATTGAAGTTATGAATTAAGCACCACTTTACAAACTTAGACTACTTTGTCTAATCATTTGAAAATTATTTTCCACTCTCTAGTATGCTGACTCAATCAATATACATAAAAATATAAGGACTTCAATGTAATTATTCGTATCATAAAATGTCCTCATATAGAAATCAATTTATTAGTTTTAGGAAATCACATAGCTTGGTGATCCTCATATTTACTACCCATTTCTAGTGCTATGGTGATTTTACTTGCTTATCTTTTTCTAATGGATCCTAAATTGTGAATTAGATCATTTCTAATAGGTCCATATTTTTTCATAGGTGCTAAATATTTATGTTTCAAATTTTACTCCACATCATTTTGATCATTATATCTTATATTTTATACTAGCACTCAACTATCCACTTATAGCTCCTAGCATTATTAAACCCTAAAAAAATACCACCATCAGTGTATTGGATTGAGTGATTAAGGATGAAAAGGGATGAATAAGAATTGAGTAGAGATGATGAGGGAGTCAATAGGGATGATAAGTGATGGTGAGGATCAATGAAGGAGTGATTAAGGAGGATGAGGAAGTGATTAGGGATGATGATGGATAGTGAGGGATAATGAGGGAGTGATTAGGGGTGATAAGGGACAAGGAAGGAGTGATTAGATATAATGAGGTATGATGAAGTAGTGATTATGGATGATGATGGATATTGAGGTTAAATGAGGGAGTGATTAGGGATGATGAGGGAGTGATTATAAATGATGAGGAATGGTGAGGGTCAATAAGGGAGTGATTAGGGATGATGAGAGAGTGATGAGGGATGGTGATGGATGGTGAGATCTAATGAAGGAGTGACTAAATATGGTGAAATGTGGTGAGGGTCAATGAGGGAGTGATGAGGGATTATGAGGGATGAGGAGTGAGTGATTAGGGATGATGAGGGATAGTACAAGTCGATGAGGGATAGTACAAGTCAATGAGGGAGTAATCAGGGATGATAAGGGAGTGATTATAGATGATTAGGGAAAGTGAGGGTCAATGAGGGAGTGATTAGGGATATTGAGGAATGATGAGAGAGTGATTAGGGGAGATTAGACATGAGTAGGAAGTGATAAAGGATGAGGGATGAATGGTGAATAAGTGAAATTAACACAAAGTGGTCATTTGATGTGTGTAGGAAATGTGACCTATGCTACCCTAATCACACCACTTTGCATCAATTTCAAAGTGAATGGTTTTCAAACTTCAATTTTGAAAAACCTAGGACTCTTATAAATTCAAAGAATCAATTTGGAAGTCATAAAAACCTAAAAATGACTATATGTTTACTAAAAATGGACATCAATTGCAAAATTTATGCCCTAAAATCCCTATGTTAAATACTTAGACCCTAAAAATGCCTAAATATTGACCATATAAGAATTTGAAAAACTATTTTATACATCGTAAGGCATATAGTTATGAGACCAACTTTATCAGATGTAGAGTGACCCTAATTTATTATATTTACTAAAATACATTTAACATTTAGATTCATAAATATAAGATTCCATCCAAGATTAGGTTTATGTGTATGTCCACATGATTTTATGTGAAAAAAATAGAAACATGATCATGTTATCTATTAGCTAGGATTCACTCCATGTACATGTTCACATTTTTAATGTGCAAATTAATAAGAACATGATCACAATATTATTTTTACAGTAATGTGATCATGTTATGTATTAACATGAGCACATGATGTCTTGATAATTACTGAGCCATAATTTCAATAACGTGATCACATTATGTCAATAACATGATCGATTTATGTTAATAATGTGATCATGTTATAAAATAGCATGATCACATTATGGAAAATGTCCACAAAATTATATCCTAACTCTATGCACTTACCCATATGGTTATTTGTAGTTTTTGATTTGAGGCTAACGCCATTAAAAAACTCTCGATCAAAATTGGGTCAAATTTGGCATTCAAGATCAACATTATCAAACCTTGTCACTATAGGACTTCAAATTAGGGGCTGAAGAAAGGGTGCTAAAAATTGAAGTAAAAATATTCAAAAAGAAAATATGGAGTCAAAAGGAGGAAATACTAGATCATTTGTTCCATGATTTTATGAGATAGATCACAAAGTGATCCAACTTGAGTACAATATGCAAGGCATACAATTTAATGTGTAAGGTGTACATTCTTAAAGGAAGAGCGTACAATCAACATTGGTAAAGAACATGATGAATTTAAATAATATGAATTAAAGCTAACCATCTATCACCATTTCATAACCCCACTAGGGTGGATCTTCTATCCATCCTAGTCCTAATTAAAGTACCTCATAGCCAAGAAACATGATGCCAAAAGTGGAAATGAAAATATGATCACCTAGATCAACCAAATGGATTATAATTTTGATATACATCAGATCCCATGTGGATAAAATTTATCTTGGCACCCCTATATCTAGAACCAAAATAATTCATTTGGTATTAATGGTTGTCTATTGAAAAGAAGTATAAGCCTCTTAATCATATTTGGTATGATTTTATGAAGGAGTTATAAATACACTATAAAAATAATTTAATGATAACCACTTTAACCAATTAGTAAAGTTGAGAAAAACATGGGCAATCAACGATTATATTCATCAATTCTAGAACCTATACTTGCTTATGGAAAGCATTCATGTAAGTTCTTGAATGATATGTTTCCTTGATATATCAAATACCAAATTGAACATGAGGTAAACATGTTTAATCCACTTACTATCTCTAAATATATTCATATGGCTCGCAGGATAAAGGAAAAAAAAAAAATCCAATAAGTGAAAATCATTCACCAACTTCAAATATCAACGTAACCCAACACAATCATTTCCTTAACCTATAATATTGACCCCTCAGTGAAATAAAGAGAAGCATGAAAAAGGGCTATGTTTTAGTTGTAATAACAAGTAAAAAAAATGACATAAATGTGTTGAGAATAAATTTTTCTACATTGAAAGTTCTAATGAAGATGAAGAGGATGATATGGCCTCAGGGAAGGATGAAGATGAGACATAAGAGGTACCTAAATATTCCAAAACTACAATCTTATTTCATTCACTTTTAGGTATTAAAACTCCTCAAAAACTTAAGGTTGTGGGTTTCCTCAAGAAATAGAAGGTCACAATTTTGATTGACTCAGGGAATACACATAACCTCATTAACAATAAGTTGGCTACTCATTTGAACTGTTTCATTTACCTAAATCTAGAATTTTAGGTCAAGTTTATATATGGTGGCATAGAAAATTATTCTAGGAAATGCCATAGTATTAAGCTTTTTATAGGAAACTACAATCTAGATTCTCATATGTTTGGCATAAACATTATTTTGGGAGTCTGATGGCTCACAACCTTGGGCACAATAGAGATGAATTTCCAGGAAATGTTCATGTGATTTCATTTTAAAGGTAATACATTTAAACTACATGAATTATGGGGAAAATATCCATAATTGGTTAGTTGACAATAAATGACAAATATTCTTATCAAAGGGGTTGAAGGATTTTTAGACAATTTGTTTTCTATTGAAGTTCATCAAAAAAATGAGTCTACCCATCTTGATCTATAAATTATTATTGATGACCACCCAAACATTTTTGGTGTCATTCCAAAATAACTACCACCAAGAAGATAACATGATCATGCCATTCGACATCTTCTAAGGAGTCAACCACCAAAAATTAGACCGTATAAATATCCTTATGCCTAGAAGAAAAAAATTGAAAATATTGCATACGAGATATTAGAGGTAGGTATTATTAGACATAGTCAAAGTTAATATTCATCTTTGATGGTCATGGTGTGTAAATAAATTATAGTTGGAAGATAAGTCTAGACTATAGAGAACTCAATAAGTAAACCATTAAATATAATTTCCCTATTCTAGTAATTAATGACTTGATATATGAGTTACATGGTGTTGTTTATTTTATAAAATTAGATCTTCATTCTAGGTACCATCAAATTAAGATTAGAGATGAGGATATCCCTAAAACAACTTTCAAAATTCATGAAGACCATTATAATTTTCTTTTCATGCCTTTTGGTCTCACAAATTCACCATATGCATTTCCAAGTTTAATGAACACTATTTTTAGGCCTTTTTTGAGGAAATATGTGTTGGTATTTTTTGATGAATTTTAATATTCAACAAAACTTGGGAAGAATATTTTCAACTTGTAAAATATGTTTTATTAGTAATATAACAACATCAAATTTTTGCAAAACCTAAAAATGTGTTTTTGGAGTCCAAGAGGTGAAGTATTTGGGTCATATTGTTTCACATAATGGATTCAAAGTAGAGCTTAATAAGATCAAAACTATGATGGAGTATAATGTGCCCGAAACTCTCAAGAATCTCCAAGGTTTTTTGTGACTAATAGATTACTATCATATATTTGTGAAAAAATATGGTAGCATAACATCACCACTCATATCTTTGTTAAAGAAGGAATCCTTCCATTACAACAAACAAGCTACCACAACCTTTGAAAAGTTGAAGGAGACTATGTGTACCACTCCAATTTTGGTTAGCCTTAATTTTTCCACAACTTTTATTGTTAAATGTGATGCATCAATATATAGCATGGGCACAATAATCATTTAATAAGTAAGAACCCATGCATTTAAGGAGTTTTCAATTCAAGGGTAAAAAAAAGATTAAACCAATACATGAGAAGGAGATTTTGGTTATTCTTCTTGCAGTCAAGCAATGGAGACTTTATCTAATTTATAAGCAATTTAAGGTCAAGATTGATCATGATAGTCTAAAATATTTTTTAGAATAATAATTATCATTATAATAACAATAAAAATGGGTGACTAAGATGTTGGGATATGACTTTTAAATTGTTTATAAGAAAGGAAAAGAGAATAATGTAGTAGAAGCATAGTATGGGAATAATGAATCCACTAAGGCATTGTTATATGTAATGGCCATTTGGTAGGCAGATTGGTTGGAATAGGTAAGATCAAAATGGAATAATTATAATGATTCATAGGTTATAATTCATAATGTCTAGCATGGGTCTAGCGCCTCCAAAAATTTTGACATGAAAGTAATGCATTATGATATAGAGATTGATTATACTTATGTAAAAATTATATCCTTAGATGAAAGATCCTTCAAGATCTTCATGAATCTCCAATAGGGGAATTTAATATTTTTAAAAACCTATCATATAATCAAGTAGTATTTATTTTGATAAGGACTTAAGGGGGATGTATAAAAATTTATTATTGAATGCATGTTTTTTCAATAGAACAAGGGTGAAACAATTAAGATAATAGGTATTTTACAACCTTTATCCATTCATAGCCAGAGGTGGGAGGAGGTTTCCATGGATTTCACTACATGTTTGTCAATGTCCGAAGATAAATTTTTTTATCATAGTCATTATGGATAGGCTCACAAAATATGCTCTTTTTTGCTCCTTGTCATAGCCATTTTTATAAAGTATTATAGTTTTTAATTTTTTGGATACATTTCAAAAGCTACATGGTACTCCCAATATCATTATAAGTGATCCTGATCTCATCTTTACCAGTATTTTTTTATGAATTTATTCTTATGTTTAGGTATAAAATTAGCTCATAGATCTGTTAGAGGTACAATCACTAGGAGGGGGGTCAATAAGTGAGACCAAATAATCCAACTTCAAATTCAATCCTTTCAAGTCCTTTATCAATTACCATAAGAATTCATAAAGCACAAGCAAGAGAGAGAATGCAAGATCAATCACATAACACATGACATATGTGGGAACCCATCTTAAGGGAGAAAACCCACTAGAACCTAAAATTGAAATACTATCCTATAATAACAAGAACCAATTTAGAATATCTATAATTTATCAAGGAACTATTATTCCTTATTTTAGTGAGACTAAAATCCCACAAGGAGCTACTACACCTATCTAGCTGAGTTGCCACAACAATTAGACCCCCCAAGTTTCACCTTGTAAGGAGGTTGTAACCCCCCTAGATGTTGAGATACCACAATAAAACTAATGAACACATACACCTTTTAACTTATGTCTTCAACACCTGATGATGGACCTCTATTTATCACTCTTCACCTTCAATCATTCTCAAACAACAAGAACACTATTTTAACAAAAAAATTATCACCTATAGGTCACACAAATAGTTCTCAATTTATTATTCTCTTCAATTCATCCATAGGGAACCCACCCTTTCCTTCTCTTCACAACACTATAATTTTAAATGCAAATACCACACACAAGTCTCTCTCAAAGTCTAGAAACCAACACATTTGGTTTCAACATTTATATAGATATTATGATTATCAACATCTTGGTCAGCCATTAGGTATGAATTAACCATTAAGGTATCTATCATATGAAGACAAATCTCAATAAAATATTCATAGGTCAACCATAGCATCTATGGGTCACCCTTAAGTAGGTACACCTTTCAATTAGGTCATTGTAGCTCTTATAGGTCTCATGGAGACCTATGAACCCTTTTAGCACTTCATCAAACAAAAAAAGAGCACATGAACACTTAAAAATGCATGTACCCATTAAATATGATCTATATATCCTCTTAAAGTACAATTAACCAACATATTACCCTTCTTCTTAAGTATAATTTTCTCAAACTACATTTTGTGTACACAGTCACCATGAATGAATACACAATCCACTTTTAAACCTTTATTCATACTACATATGATTGTTCAAACCTTTGTAATGCACACATACCATCCTCATGGAGTCTAAAACACTCCTAAATATCTATGCCAACATGATACATTAAATTACCATCAAAATGAGCTCAAATATCTTTCTCGAGTCACTTGTAGAACATAGTTGAACACATAGTGAACATTAGACCACCATAACTTTGAGTATATACACTTTATAATCTTTGAATTTATATTTATAGATGAATATTTAAGTCATATATAAATTTTATTTTTACCCTATGTTCAAATTCTACATAGATCAAACGTTATGGCTCAAAAACTAGGTATTGGTCTTTCCCTTTGTAAAATTCAAATATTCAAATGCCAATTATCATAGTTAAACCTCAAACACTCTGCTATCATCTCATGTCCTCACTAATTTAGATAAATCATGCACCGTCGATCTTATTTTAAAAATCTCAACCTTTGATGTCATTAAATAACTTTCACTTTAACCACTTTGACTCCACTCATGCCATTAGATCAATCTGTATGAATACACGTGAACCATTTGATCCTTATCCTTTACCTTTACTCAATGTTAAACATCATGTACTTCTTACCATCTCTCTCAACAAATACCTATTAGATAAAAAATTTATGATCACCTATGCACTGTTGGATCTTCATTTGGTCCTAATGTTTCTTTCTTTCAAAAATGACTAAGTATGGGAACCTTTATAATCTATTTGTAAGGTCAGCTTTACACCTCTATATCTTTTGATTCACTCAAGTGCATGTTTTAAAACTTGGACCATATGATATCATCACATAGAAGAATCAATAATGTATCAATATTATCTTGGAATCCTCACACATGTGAGATATAATGACATTAAAATTCTTCCTCAAATTTATCTATCACAAATCCAACTATGCCAAGAATTGTTTAGAAAGGACAACTTTGCAAATCCATAGATTTTGATGTGCTTCATTGCATGACCTAAAATTTAGTGAAAATCAACCATAATCAAAATTGAACAAACCTATATGATTAAATTACCCTTAAATATCCACACATGTGAGATATGCCACCATTAAAATTCCTATTCATCATTTCTTTCGACATTGAAAATTTGGCTATGGGAAAGCATTATCAAACTGTTTGGGAGCCCAACTTTGCAGTTGCATATCTTTTTTCACTCTTAATTTCATGAATGAGTATTTAGTGCATAATATATAAGCATAATACTAAATAAATCCATATGACCATTTCCTCCTAGCACCTTCATTCATCCTAATATCGACATCATAAATATTCTTACTCGACTCTATTTGAAAATAGAAAACACTATCAAAATACCTGAGAGCCCAAATTCACACCCACATATATTTGATTTCACTTCATTACATGACCTTATATTTAGTGCATAATATCTTGGGATTAATGCGATCATAACCATATTATCAAATCTCATTTACTCATCCACGTGTGGCAATTATGATATCATTAAATTGCCTGCTTAGATTTTTTTCTATTGGACCCAAAATGTCTAGATGAAAACAATGATGAAATGGGTGAATTCCACTCATGCACACAAGCTATTAAATAATAATTGACCACTGATAGGACACATTTCACATTATAAATACTTTAGACTCATCCCTAATCATCTCAAACCATACCAAAATTAAATATCAACCAAGCATCCTTCAGGCATACTAGGACAAGGACATTATACACTTTGTCATTGTCATGTAG
The DNA here is from genome assembly GCA_037957365.1 of Torreya grandis. Lineage (NCBI taxonomy): Eukaryota > Viridiplantae > Streptophyta > Pinopsida > Cupressales > Taxaceae > Torreya > Torreya grandis. Next base: position 842,143 of record JARHVA010004414.1, on the reverse strand, counting down.
ACTATCAATGCTCTTCATCACTCACCAAGACACCTCCATGACATTACCATGACATCATTGATAACTCTCCAAAAATATCCCCCTTTATCATTGATGTCAACATCCATCAAAATAGCTCAGCTTCATTTAGTATGCAATAAAAATTTCATGATGTACATGAATTAATCATGGATCAGATAAGATAGAGCACACATACACTTCTAATTGGGTATAGACTTATTAATCAAGATCATGACCAATATGGGGATTTTATAGACCCTATTAAGGGATCACTTGTATAACTTGTCACAACATATCATGCTAGGAAGGGTTCTAAAGCCTATAGTCTTACATAATCACACAACAACCCTACAAGAATACTATGATTTGATATTTCACTTATGCTAAAAAAAAGAGTGTAAACTATTCTAATAGCAATAAAATAAAACTAATTTAGTGCACACCAAAGCTTGTGGCACAAAGTCAGGGTTAGAACAAAATAAATAAATAATAACTAAACTAAACATGCATAGGAGACATATACTCATGTCAATGTATACAAAATCCTAATACATGGAAGAGAAGAATAAATATTGCATTATCTATCCACTCTTACAAAAGAAAAATTTATTTAGGAATACTTACCTTTGACGATGAACCTGTTTTGCCTTAATCTCTCCCTTGACCAAGGTGCTCTGCAAGAGATTGTTATTATTTGTAAGGCTAACCAAGATAAATCAGCTCTAGGCTACATAACCTACTTAAGCATATAAAAGACTTCTTGAAAAGATAAGATCAGAGCTCCAAAGAAAGTATTGAACCCTAAAGATTTATTCCTCAAGTAGAATGGTCAATAAGTAGATGTTTATTTGTAATTCTTCACTTAATTCAACTCTTTATTCTTAATAATGATCAAATGAACTTGTATTTATAGGTGAATCTTACCTAAGAACTTTCAGACATGTCAATTGTACTAGGTTGATTTAGTCAACCTAGCACATTTTTGGGCAAACTCATTAGGTTTGTGCTAGGTCAGTTGGGAGGATAATATACCAAAGAGCTAAACTATCCCCAAAACACACTAGGTCGACCAGGTTGACCTTGTTTACAAATAGGTTAAAAGGGTAACAAGGTAAGAAATGAAGGAATAAAGCATGACAATGATTGGAATGGATAGGAAAGAGAAGAATAAGCCTAGGGTTCATGGTTTTAGGAAGAAAGAGTATAGATGGAAAGAGGCAAAAAGAAAAATAATCCTATGAAGAACCAATGGTCTACCTACCGCTTTCTCGATATACCCCTTAAGGCATGCACCTAGAGATATTGAGAGTCAATAGGTTCCTACAAGTTATAAAGTGTCAGTAATCGATAAAAGTTTGAAAATATTATGTGTATACATATGCCCTAGCTGAAGCTCATCATGTGTCATGTAAGTGTAACACGAGATGGTGATTTGGGATATAACATGATAACACACAAAGTTGATGCTAAGTGTAGTAAGAAGCAAATAAGATAAATAAAAGGATGTAAATTAAAAACATATACCTTTAACTTACCTTAATATTTTAGATAGAGAAGAAGATTGTAAGAAAGTGAAGGCATCCAATGTAAAGCACACTAGGAGAACTTGTAGAAGTTAGTGCAAAAAATAGCCAAAAATTAAAAAAATTAGAATATAGGCATATAGTAGGTGAAAATAATCTCTACATCACCATAAATCTAATGCATTTTATGGTTTGTAAAATGGATGAGCAGAAACAAAGATATGAGCAAAACAAGGAATCTGAAGGAAAATAATTGAAGAATTTGAATTACTAAAAAGTGGTTTTAAGTAGGAAAAAGATATGTTTTTTTGTTATTTTGCATTTTAAGAGTAGAGAAAAAGATCTCTAGAGATAAACTGAGCTAGGATGGCAAAGGAATAACATTCTAGGTGAGAGGGAGCTCCAAGAATAACAACGGGTGCACTATAGGTATGCATCTATGAATTTCAACCCAAATTTTGAAATTTATATCAAATTAAGATAATTTTGAGTAAAATTTGATTTTAAGCATTTTTATATGTTAGAAATAAACAAAATTAGATTCTAAGGGTAGCAAATATGAAGATGGGAAATGTGTTTAAAATAAATAGAGAGAAAATAAGAAACATGTAAATTTTTAGCAAAATATACTAGGTCATCACACATAATGTACTAGGTCAATTGGGTCAACCTAGTAGGTTAAATTAGGGTAAAAATCCATATGGTCGACCTAGTAAGTACATGTTGATCTAGTGTAATCTGTACTAAGACCTAGTGGTAAAGTGTTTAGTTGATTCATAAGGGATAGAATGGAAACTTAACACTAGGGTGAAGAAGATAAGAAAAAAACTAATAAATTTAGGATAAAATATGACAAAAATAGGGAAATTATGGTCAAACTAAGTTGACCAAGAAACTAGAATAAGTATGGAAAAGTATGCCAAAATATGAAAGAGGGATAAAATGGCCTAAAATGACCAAAGAAGGGTAAGAGAGACCAAAATAGGATAAATTGGATAAAAATGAATAAGTTATGCTTGTTTTTATTAAAAATGGAATGTATAAAGAATGTATTATGATTATACATGACATGGAGGAACTAACACATCCTTTATCATTTCTTGATTAAAGAGATGGCCATAGTTCTTGAGGTTGTTACACATGTCTTGGTTGTCAAATTTGTTAGATAGGTTGATAGAAAAAGATAGAGATAAATTGATATCCATAAGTCTAGGAGGTATATCAGATATGTGTAGGATCCCCCTTAGTTCAGATGTGTTGGTCATGTTCCTTGGTTGCTAGGAATGGCTAATCAATACCTTCAAATGGGAGATGGATGGGGATGTGATAAAGGTGGTTATCACACTAAAGTATGTCCATAATATCCTTAAATGGACTATAATAGGAGCACCAGTGATCGTAGGGATACTAGACAACATAAAGGAGAGGAGAGCCTTAGCCATGTGGGCTACAGGCTTAGAGATGATATTTCTGGGGTGGGGAGTGAGTATAGACAATGTGTGTATATCATATATTCTAGATCTATAGAAGGTATTGATAGGACTTATGATAAAATGAGTGCTTTGTCACAAGTCATATGACAAGGTACCATTATATGTGGTAGCCTTGAGTAGGATGATGTTAGAGGAGTGAGTGTTATATGTTCTGGGCTCTATCATCTGGGTCTAGGTTATTCATGATCTATTTGAGATACGCATCAAAGAGGATAAGACCATGGTAATGATCATAATATTGATAACATGGATATATGAGAGATTTCCTATGTATTAGTTGACTAAGTTGACCCATGCAGTCAATGATAGGTCACCTTTGGTAAGGAGATGGATGGAAGACTAGGTAGCATAGGCCATACCCTTCATGTTATTGTTATAGATGTTGAGATGCATTGACATAGTATGACAAACATATGAGTAGCTAGCAACTACCTGAGAGAGTTGGCACACAGTTGGACTAGTGTTAGAGAGGAGAGAAGTGATAGGACACTATACATGATGCAAATAGCCATATATAGTGGCATGAGTTCTAGGGTAGATGGGTCTACCTCATCCATTAACACTAATACTCATACCTGAGTAGTGGATTCAACATGTGAGAGAGCCATGAGGGTGGAGGGGACTTAGATCAATGATAGTGAGACTAACATTGAGGCCATGTCGGGAGTGACCATGGACTAGTCACGCATGATGAGGGGTAGAGTAGGAGGAGATGGAGGTAGAGGCATAGATACCAAATGTATCACATACAAGTCCATAGAGATATGAGATATGACCATCAAGGACATGACATTGACAGAGGTAAGAGGAGAGAACAGAGACCATCATCATCCTTGGCAAGCTAGTAGAGTAGCTAGAGGAGAGATAGAGGAGAGAGAGACCATTGAGGCATATGCTGAGATAGACATGAGCTATGATAGCCAAGTCCAAGTTAAGGAGGTGACCTATAGAGGAGGTACTAGGAGGTCACACAAATAGGGAGACTATGTTAGGCATTTGCATAGATGGTGAGACCATAGGAGCCAAGACATAACTAGGTAAGAAATATATGATTAACTTATTGCTTAAGTTTAGAAATAGATAGATAGATAGATATTGTGAGATATGATAGTGATATAACATACATCTAGTGTGATTTTATAGGTGTATCTAAGGATAAAGAGGAGAGATGGCGGTCCCTAGTTAGGGTACCACTCCATGACATCCTAGATGAGACTCTATAGCTATATGGCCTTATCACATTAGAGGATTTGGGTGTACCATTTGTCCTAGCTCAAGCAAGCTAATTAATACTAGTGAGAGAGGTCATGAGGTAGATACAAATGTAGAGAGAGGATGAAACCACTAGTAGAGATGGGTGTAAGAGAGAGGTAGGCCTGACAGGCCCTAGCTAATGAAAGAGCTACACATCTAGACATAGTGACATAGATGATAAAAGCATATATGGTAATGTAGACCCAACTAACACAAGCACATGTAGTGACCTAGAATGAGTTAGTATAGGCACACATACAGTTAACACATCTATAAGGATAGGTAGAGGGATTGAGATTTTAAACTAACTCATTATATCATACCATTCAGAAGAGTTAGACCAAGGTCTAATTAGGTAGCATGGCTAGGCCATAACATAGACATGATGGAGCTCAACCCTAGAGCTATAACATTGTATATGATTGTATATATTGTATTAAACTCATGGTTTATATATATGATGTATTATTTTGGATTTCTAATGTGATTGTGTATGTTTTCTTTATGATGTTTATTCTTATCATTATGTTCGTTTTGTATGTGGATGCATTGGATATATTTCATTATAACACATGTATATAGCTTTGTTGTATATGCTATAGGAAATACATGTGATGTGGTTTTTTTTCTAGCATTATAAAAAACACATGCATGGTTAAAAAGAAATAGGAGAAAATGCTTGGAAAAATATAATCAATCAAAAATGCACTACATACTAATTCAAGTTAGGAAATGTGTAATAACATGAAAAATGAATAAGTATAAAGAACCAATAAATGTCAAAAAAGCTGGTAAAAAAGGGATTTGTTTTTAAACAAAAGTGAAAGATTTTTGCACCAGATTCAAAAAAGTAAAATCATGATAAATATCACATTGGGAAGTATGATCATAAAATATTAAAATGGAAGGTATGAAGAAGGGCACATATGGTAAGAAAAACAAATAAAAAATCAATGAAAACTTGGTTTTGAATTTATCACACTAATTCAAGCTGGGAAGTATGACAAAATTCAAGAAATGGTTAAAATCTTAAATGCACTTGAAAAATAATAAAATAAGAGGTGAAATAAAAATGAATTAATCATAAAACATACTAATTCAAGATGAGAAGCATGTAAAATGATGTGTAACCTCATAATCAATCAAATCTTATCTCATACTTGACACATGTAATTTGATGGTGACTTGATTATTGGAAAACTTTGTGAGGAGGGTCGGGTCCTATCCATGGTCTTACACTACAACTCAACAAAGGGGAAACCACTTGGGATGGAATAAGTATGAACAACCAAATACACTAGGGATAAGGGTAATAGTATGGAAAAGATGGTAATTTGTGAGGGATGTCAGGGCTTATTTGTGGTCTTACAAAGCAACTCACAAATGAAAAATACAAGGGGTGTGATCAGAAAGAAAAATAATATCTCTCAAAAGGAAATATGAGAAAATGGAATGAAAAAGGGACTATAAAAATAAAATAATTAGGCATCTTAGGAGGCAAGAGGCATATTAAGGATGTGAGAAAATAATAGGTGACTAGTGGTCATCTATGTACAAAAGAAACTTATTCCCTATAGACACAAAGCTTTCTAGGCAGATAAGTGTGCTACTAATATCAACTCATAAAGGTGGATAGGTATAAGGAAAATTAAAATGGACCTACCTCCCCATGACATGTTACATGCTCCTCATGACCCCTTACACTATCAGTCTACTATGAAGATTGGGTACTTGAATGAGAAATAAAGTAGCATTAGAATATTTATTATTATTATTTTCCTCTTCTAATCTACTAGCCTACTACACCCCAAAGTACCTCAGCTATATTGTGAGGTCAACTGTGGAGTTTGAGATTTGACTAAAAGAAGGAGATGTGCTTTGAATCACGTCTTGTAGTGTGATTTGACTTTTAAGATATTGCATATTTTTGCCTTTTGTTTAAATGATTTGGATTTTAACTTTTTGTTGAAGGATTTATTAAGATTCCTCCTCCTTATGGACTTGGGATTACCAATCATCAGAGAGATATTGATACACATGAATGATTTTTAGGCTAAGGCTAAAGGAAGCTAAGTAACCAAAGACAAAATACTAATTAGGACACCTAGGCTTGACAATGAACAAGTATATGATTTCAAGTCTCAACTGTGTATATGCTTAGTTTGTGGAAAATGAAGAAGGAAAAAGGAGATCCAAAGGTGGACCGATAAAAGGAAATATTAATAAAAAAGACTATTTTCTAATTGATCACATGGTAAAAGGAGACAATAACCAAAGGAAATAGAGTATGTACAACCAAGTCATCATGATGTTTATTTGTGAAAAATAGGGATAAGAAAATAAACAATCTTGAAGATATAAGGAAAAAATAAGTAAAATATGGTGATTTTGTGAGGGATGTCATGTCCCATCCATAGCATTATAAATTAACTCACAAAAGAGAGACCCATGAGGGATGCTAAAACAAAAATGGAATGTAGAAGGAAATAAGGAAAATAAATGGTAATTGTGTGAGGATTGTCAAGCCCTATCTAAGGTCTTACAAATCAACTCACAAAATAAAAATCCAAGGGATGTGACAATAAAAAGATGTAAAGATAAATATAAAATAATTATAAGGAAGGACAATCATATGTGAAAAGTAAATGATAAAATAAGCAAGGAATATAGTACAATAAGGAGGATCACTATGTAAGATAAACAAGAATTTGATACAGTGTCAAATTATATAATTAGATATATGAAAATAAAATTGGACCAAATTTCCAATCCAAAATGTGAAATCACCATGCATATGCTTGTAAGTATTGGTAAATGTGTCCACACACATTATCCAAGACATCAAATAAATCTATATGAAGCTCAACATGAACTACTGATAATGTCTTGTCAATCTTTACTAAATAATAGGAAAATACTTCCTTTCTAATCTCCTCAACTAAAAATAAGGAATAACCATTGGATCATTATGAGGAGGGAAATTGGGAAAAGGATGGTTAGGAGAATGCATGGGAATGAGATCTATGGGAGATGTAAGAATCACTGATGGAGAAATATCTATGGGTAAAGGAGGTTCCACAGTTAGAGAAGGAACTATAGGTGGAGGTGTAGCTATGGGAGAAGAAGGGTGAGCCTTCTTGTGAGAATCACCTATGTGAGTAATGGTAGAAGGTTGAGGAATAACTATAAGATGGTCCTTAAGATGTTATTGAAGGATAAAATAATTATCAGTGTGATGTGTACCGCATTCGTGCCATAAACAATACCTCTCACCATACTTAGGTATATATTCAGGAAGGATTTGTGGAGGAAGTAAGGTAGTGTCTATTGATGGGGAAGAAGGATTCAAGGCATCAATATATTGTTAAAACTTAGGATAATGGGTAGAAGAGTGATTATTTGTACCATGAAATCAATAGATATGTTAGTGAGTATTTTTAGGAGAAACACTCATGAGAGAAGGTGTAACAAGTGTGGAAGAAGAAATAGAGGAATCATCAGCCCATTTGGTAGGTAGAGGATCCATTTTAGGTAAAGGAAGAAAACCATCACCAAGATAAGGTGTTGATGGAGAAGGAATGAATCTAGGCTTAATAAAAGGAGAACTAGTAGAAGAAGCAAGAGTAGGCTCAACAATAGTGAAAGTAGCAATATTAAGTATTTCTAACATAGGTTCTACTATGGGAGGGATGGTATCAATAGAAATTATAAAAAGGGAAATACTAATCTCAAGAGTAAAACAAGGATGAGAATCAAGGAACCTAGTAAAATGGTAAGGTTCAGTCATATCATGATCCATGAGCATAGTCCTACAGGGCTCCTCACAAACTAATGCCATCTCTACTCTATGATAAAGAGGAAAAATGGAAGAATCGACAACTATAAATGTTGGAACATGAGAATATGCACAAAAAGACTTAATTAAAGAAGAAAGATAATGCATAATCTTGGCATTATAGTCTTGGACAAAATCACCTAATAAAGGATCATCTAAATAATAGCCATCATAATCTGACATATGAAGATCAATGACACAAGTTGGGATACCTTTTTTATCAGAAGAAGCATGGTGAATAGAATGTTGAGTCTATGATAAGACTATGGGAATGTCATCGCAAGGAGGTTTATGAGAATTAGGTTGTAAGGAAGCAGGAATTTTTGAGATGAGATGAGGTGCGCGATGAGAAGTTTTGACCTTTAAGTTAATGTCATGTGGCTCATCATCATTGGAGTCTACAAAGCTGGGAAGAATGTTACCAATGAGCTTAGGATGCCATTGTAACCTAGTTGATTTGACATGAAAATTTAAATATTGTGACTCATGGAATGGAATGCTAGGTAAAGTCTCAGGAGTAAGAATCTTGAAAACACCATGATCTTGGAATTATTCAAAATTCCAAGGGTTAGTATCTCATTGAATCCATTACATAGCTTCATTATGAGGGAAATTAATTCATTGGCAGATGGAACAAGTGATATCTCGCATATAATGAGTCCATGGCCTGCTAAGAAAGATGTTATGAGAAAGGGAAAAGTTAAAGATCATCACCTTTACACAAATGGTGATAGGTGGGACAATAATGGTAAGCCACACACACCCAAGAGGAGGCATTTGCCTTCTATCATATCCTTTATAGGTGTTATGTGTATACTTAAGATTGTATTTTGAATATCTAAGGGTATTAATGAAATCAAGAGAAGAAACACAAGTGCTAGAGCCCTTATCAATCAATGTTCATTTGACTTGGATATCACCTATTTGGATGCTAATAAATAAAGAAGGATCATCTACACAAAGTAAAATCTTGTTAGGAATCATAGATGCGATGGGAAATTTCTAATAAAGAGAAGTCTCAATAGTTTCATCAACACTAATGGACATCTCTTCATATTGTTGCAAGCTAATATCCTTAGAACCATATAAGGTTGTCTCCCATCCTGCTAAGGGAGGATGAGGGACATTCATCTCAAATAATAGTTGCATAATATGATTCTGATGATGGGGAGAGGTCCTCATAAGCTCAAGAAATGGAATTTGATATGGGAGATTAGTGAGCTCTGTAATGGGATCCCACTCATCATAACCCATGAGAAGATTGTTAGATATAGACATGTAATGGCTAAGGAGGTTTTCAAAAGGAGGAGCCAAAGAGCATTGAAATTTATGTTGGATAGGAATGAGAAGGTTAAGAAGAAGGTTGTAAATCATATTGAGATAATGAATTAATAGGTTCAGATTGATCTTGAGAAGTAGAAGAAGTGTTAATAGAAGGTTGAATATCATTTGAAGATTGATTATGATTGGTATTAGAAGATGATGTAAGAATGGTATAAATATAATGGGATGTGTTATCCAAGGGAGAATCATAAACTGGACCAACATCAAAGGTTATAATATCTTCTTACCACAACTCATTCAAATGATTTAGAGAAGAATTTTAGATAACATGATATGTTTGAGATGGATATGGGGTGTAAAAAGGTTCATAATGGATGAAAGCCACCACTCTTCACATATTAGTAATGTTAACCACATTCTCTTTTGAAGTTGGTTCGGCAAGACTTTCTACATTATTGGTGGAAGGAGTGGGCATGTCTTTGTTTTCTTGAATAGGTTGATGATTAGGTAAGGGATATTTATAAATAGTTAGATGAGAATTTGCTTAATTCAAGGATTAAGCTTTATCACGAGTTTTTTAGTAATTGAGAGTATTTTAATAAGATTGATGATGCTTTCAAATTATAGAATCATGATCAAAATTTGGTCCATGAAGAAGGTCCATAGCTAAATTATGAAGTTGTCTATAGGTCTCATGAGAGTGACCCCAACTAAAATGAAATCAGCAAAAGTTGCTACGATCATACCATGTTTTCATAGGATAAGTAGGGTCAATCTCTCAAGGAAGAGGCCTAGGTTGACGTTTAAGCAATTTAGTTAAGGAAAGAGGTTTATGAACATTAATGTTATTTGGTGAAGATAAATGAGGATTAGTATATTTTTGATAAGGATGAATTAGTTCCAAAGAAGGGGTAGGAATGACATCATGAACATTATGAATGATATCATATGAATCGGTAACACCATCATTGGTAATATTGTGGTTTTTATTTTTAAGTAATAGATGAGGACTTGTAGAAGGTTGGGGTGGATCTATTTGATGCATAAGTAAATTTTATCATTTGGCTAGGTCAATGTCCTCCTCCAAGGTACATGGAGAGAGGCTATGGTCTCTATATTTTCATATAGTATGAAGACCATTGGTACAGAGATTATAATCAGCCATGTTATGTTCAAACTTGTTTGACAAAGTCTTCCATCATTTAACAAAGGCTTAGGTAGTTTAATTTTCATTTTGTTTGCAATTGATAAAATGGGCCAAAGTGTTTTCAAGAAGATCATTAATTTGGAATTCTTGTACTAAAGCATTCACTAAATCCTCCAAACTAGTAATGGAATGAGGTCTAAGTTGATTATACCAATCTAAGCATCACTTATAAGGTTTTAATAAGGAATTTTGTAGCAACAAAGGTGTTTAATTTGACCCAATCCTTATAAATATTTCTAAATTTTTTAAGATGAAGGGTAAGATTGATTGATCCATTATAAGAGATTGTCGGTGTTATACCTCCTATATGAATGTTAGTAATATAAGTAGTGAGAGGTTCATTTTATAGATGCTTGATGGTTTTATTACCTAAAGGAGGTTGATGAATGATATTGCCTTGAGAATATCTAAGAGGAGGAGGGGGAACATTTTGGTTACATGTGCCCCAAGCCATTAGTTGTGGTTGTGTTTAAAGGTGGAGAAGGTGGTTTTGCATTCTCATCATTTGATTTGTGTTATGGGCTTGGAAAGAATTCATTCAATTGAGAGTTTGTAATAAAATTTGATGAGTTTGGTTAACATTATTAGATGTATTGGAAGTGGTATTAGTGTTGGCATTGGTATCTTGGGTACCACTATTGGTGTTGTTTGGAGCTTGAGATGAATGATGATAATGAGAGGCACTAGTGACAAAGTTTTCTTGTGTATCAAAATATGGACTAGTGAATGGTTGAGAGGAAGAATCAATAGAAGCATGATTGCCTTGGGTATAAAACAATGAACTAGTGTAAGGATTAAAGATAGTGGATCTTAAGATAGGCTCACTAGATGTATAACCAACCATGTTAGTCTAGATACTAAGCATGGATGTAGAAGAAAGGAAATAAAGAGAAGAATAATGAGAAGAGGTCATGATTTAAGGAAGAGGTTGAAAATTGAATAAATTGGTACCCCCAAATATAGTTGAGAAAGTAGGAGTATGTGAATGAAACTCTTTAATTTGACCACTAATCATGAGGTTAAAAATGGTAGATGGATCATTCCCTCTATGCTAAAGAAATTTAGAAATAAAAAAGAGAATTTAGAGAGTGTACTCTAATGTAGGTTGATCCTCTAAGAGAAGAGGAGTGTTATGATACAAATATGTATTATGAGGATTCCCATAGTTCATTGTATAGGTTGCAATATGAACATTACTAGCATTTACAAAAGGAGCTCTATTTTATCTATGGGAAACCCTATTAAGATTCATTATTTCCATCATGTCTATTGCTTTAGATTCAATGTTGTCACCAAATATAAATTCCATGATTAAAAGAATAAAGGTAACATGAGAAAGCAAAGAATCATAAAGTGACAAAAATTGAACTAGGTCAACCTGGTTGACCTAGTGCAAAAATAAGGACTTTGAGACTATAAAGGGTCCATAGGACCAACCTAGTATACATAACAGAGACTTAACAAAAATGAGGGAAAATATTGTAAATAGTGATAGGTTAACTAAGTTAACCAAGTGTAGTGTATAAGGGCTAAAAAATATGGTAGGTTGACAGGGTCGACCCAGTACAGTGAACATGAAGTAAAAGATAGAGCTAATAATAAGTCTGTGAAATGAAAAAAGATAGTTTTTAGTTGATTTAAGAAAGTAAATGTTGAAAGTAAATAGATAGTCAATTGAGTTGACACTGGCCAATCCAATTGATACACATAAAAAAAAAACCTTACACCAACATTGGATAACAAAAAAATTTACACACAATTGAGCAAAGAGCAAGTAAACAACTTGAAAAGTAAAGCTAGCTAATTGGTCAACCTAAAATGCTAATTAGGTTATTAAGAATAATTTTAAATGATATGGAATTAGCTGTAAGGTACTAGATAGTAATCTATGGAAGGTTTTAGGTGAGTTTAGGATGAAAGAGACTGTAGTGGTAATGATACAGGCTTGGCATTGGGGCCTATCTCCTCACTTCACACATGATAATGATAAGTGTATCAGGTGCCTAGCTAGAATATAGAATTAACCATGTTATATAATTAACTAAATAATCACATTGGCTTCCCCCTTAGTGATGAAATCTAAGTAGGTTGTCCTAGGTAGTTAAATGTTAAAATGCTTGTTGATGTTATGTTATTTAGCTATGTGTGCATAAAATAGAAATAGTGAAACTAAGCAATTAATTAAAAATGTCGTAATTAGACTATGTGAACTATTCTAAGAATGAAAACAATTAAAAGAAAAGATGTAATTAACATACAAGGTGAATTCTAACTTTGAAACAAGGTATAGTGAAAATACTATATGCATAACATAAAAAAATTAGGTCAACATGGTCGAGCTAGTACTACTGAAGATAATGTCTAGAAAACCTACAAGGTCAACTAGTTTGACCTAGTTGTTTTAGATAACACATAGAACATAGAACTGGGTCAACTAGGTGGATCTAATTGGTTGTGTAGGGTTAGTTTTGAAGACTACAAACTTGAAAGGAAAGTATAGAAAAAAAGAGATAGAGAATAAAACACTGACCTTGATGGTTCAGAGGTGGAAATGAAGGATATTTATAATCGAGAACCTTGGAGAAAACTAATATAATCTATATAACTAGTCTAAGCTAGTCAATCAAGGTATATAAGAACCTGTTATAGAAGATAAAAGTGTACTCAGTCGACCTGGTAGGCTCAATTGGGTGTTTGATAATCTAGAGACTTGTACTAGGTCAAGTTGATTGATTAGGGTGTATAAGAACATACTATAAAGTAGATGAAAATATGTTATTTTGACCTGGTCAACCTAGTAGGCTGAACTAGAAATCTAAAAAGAGTTAAAAACCTATACTCGATCAATCTAATTGATCCAGTTACCTATTCTTGCACACATAAAAAAATAATTAGGTCGACAAAATCAAACTAGTATGTCAAAATATATGACATAAATGATGACAAAAAGAATGAAATAAGTGAAATAAATCTTGTAGGGTTTAGTTTCACATCGGGTTCACTAGAATTTAATGAAGGTGAAGCCAAAGTGAAGTTAATACTAAATAATAAAGGAAACAAAACTGGAAACATGAAGACAATCCAAGAAGTAGTGGAATAGGATTCACGTTAGGTTCACTAGAATCTATACAAAAGGAATTACATGATTTACATGAATTAATCCTTAATCAGATAAGATATATCACACCTACACTTCTGATTGGGTATACACTTGTTAAGTGAGAGCGTGACCAATATGGGGATCCGATAGACCCAATTAGGGGATCACTTGTATCACTTGTCACAACATATCATTCTAGGAAGGGTTCCAAAGCCTAAATTCTAACACAATTGCACAACAACCCTAAAAGAATCTTATGATTTGATATTTCACTTATGCTAATAAACAAGAGAGTAAATTATTCTAATAATAAGAAAAACAAACTATTTTAGTGTGCACCAAAGCTTATGGCACAAAGTGAGGGCTAAAACCAAATAAATAAACAATAAAACTAAACATGCATAGGATACATATACTCACATCAATGTATATGGAATCCTAATACATGAAAGAGAAGAATACATACTACATTATCTATCTACTCTTACAAAGGAGAAATAAAGCTAGGAATACTTACCTTCAAAGATGAACTTATCGAGCCTTAATCTCTCCCTTGGCCAATGTGCTTCACAAGAGATTATTCTGATCTATAAGGATAACCAAGATAAATCAACTCTAGGATATACAACCTACATAATCATCCAAAATACTTCTCCACAAGACAAGATCGAAGCTCCAAAGAAAATATTTTACCTTAAACCTTTATTCCTCAATTAAAGGTTTAATAAGTAGATGTTCATTTGAACTTACTTAATTTTACTCGCTCCTCTTAATAATGATGAAATGTGTGTGTGTGTGTGTGTGTGTGTGTGTGTGGATCTTACCTAAAAAAATTCATACATGTTAGTTGTACTAGGTCGATTGGGTCAACCTAGCACATTTTTGGGCTAACTCACTAGGTTTGTGTTAGGTCGACCAAGAGGATAACAAACCAAAAGAGCTAACGTGTCCCAAAACACACTAGGTCAAATAGGTCGACCTAGTTTGTTAAATAAGTCAAAAGGGTAACAAGGTAAAAAAATAAAGGAATAAAGAATGACAATGATTGGAATGGATAGGAAAGAGAATAATAATCTTAGGGTTCATGGGTTTAGGAAGCAAGAGTTTAGATGGCAAGTGGAAAAAGGAATAAAAATATTACAAAGCACCAATGGTCTACCCACCCCTTTCTTGGTACACTTGTTAAGACATGCACTTAGTGAGATTGAGATTTGATAGTTTTTACAAGATACAAAGTGTCAGTAATCGATAAAAGTTTGAAAATATTATGTGTATATACCTTATCTCTCTTTTCAATCACTCTCACAATAGTAAATTTCTCCCCATTTGACACAATGACAAAGTGGGAACCAACTAATCTTGATGACCTAAAAAAACCATCAACAGGAGAGGACCACCTGATAAATATGATACAAACTTCCCATTACCTTGAGCATACCTCTTCTTTCCTTGACACCTTCCTCTTTCTACATACCAATATTTTTCTTTAACCAAAAACTGCAACCAATGAGGAAATTTTTAAAAAATGAAATATAATGGAACTCACCAAGAAGTATTTGAGAGGGACTCACCCTAAGATTTGTAATCCATTACACATCTTGAACATCTTCAAATCTCCATACACCATGAAGAATTAACATACAAGCTTACTAGCCTTCTATCTCAAGCTACCATAAGGACCACCTGAAGAACTTCATGCCACTCACCAAATACCAACATGCTCTAAAACAACCTTGAGAACTCTCCTTGAAACATACATACCTTTCTCCTTTGGAGAAACTGAACAAAAAGCATCAAATCTCCATATTGGGCATGTATAGTATCCTTGTAGCCCTACTTGGAACTTGTATAGCCCACTACTTTCAATATATGCACACTCAAGACATGAAACTTCATATATGGATCACTCTCATATGACCCCTCAAGAACTCCAATTTAAAAAAGCTAGCTCAAATTCTGTAACATACTTCCTTCGTAAACCAACTTGCCAATTAGGCCTTCATCTTTATAAACATAAGAATAGTTTTAAAAATACAAACCTTCAGAGCTTTATGAAGCTTGATTTGAAAACCCAATTCATCCATTAAATATATTAAGAGTCCTTAGACCTCAAATCATAAGGCAAACCACTTTTTTTACATATCTAGATTCTTAAAATAGATAGAGTCAACAAACCTCCTTCTGGTCAACATCTAGCTCTAAAACTTATTGTACACTTGGAGATAACCATTACACATTTCTGGACCAAAATTTGAGCCTCTATAACTTTGAGAACCCGTATATCCTATAATCAATTTTAGGCATGCTTGCCCTTAAACACAAACTGGGAAACCCAAGAGCAAACAAAAATCTCCAATTTGACTTTAACATACCTTTATACAATAAAACCACCTAGAGCATCCTATAATAAGTTCAACAGACCTTTCTTTGTAAAAAAATCATAAATACTCTTTTTCCACTTCAAAACCTTGAATTTGACCCTATAAATTGACCATATATAGCTATGAAATCACTTTGACATCACCATAGCATATCTTCCACTTGTACATACCTACTCCAACTGAAAGCACTCATCTCTATCCTTCTTGGAGAATTTGAAGAACACCACAAAAACACATTCTTCTCCATTGAAAGGAGTCTCCTAAGAATCATAGATAGAGACATCCTTTGTACCATAATGCTCTAAACCAAAGTGAAGCCAGGAGTGGCCCACATCTCCTCAATAACCACTAAAATCCTTTTATAGATATAAGACTTATTACTCTTGATCTTCTTATTCTTAGTCTTAACTATGACAATTGATTCTTTTTCTATATCACTCTATTCCTATTATATAATTAGATAGATAATACATGAAAATAAAATCTTTTCATGACACACCTTTTCATATATAGAATCTTCCTTATAGCTTGGAACCTCATCACTAGGCACTGAAAATTGATATTATTTGTATGATACATGCTCAACAATGGCATGATGTTCACTTGGATCCATACACATCTCAGAACTAGCCTCAACTAGTACCTTAGTCTTCTTCTTGAACTTTTTCTCCTCATTCACAATATAAGCAGACAATGAGATCCTTTGACACTCTTCAACTTCTAAATTAGTTTCCACCATAGTAAATATATTACTTAGACCTACAAAATCATCATGACTCACACTTATCACCTTTGGCTTTTATGAGTTAACTTGCCTTCTATTTTGTACTCTTGGTGCATGATTGAACTTATTTTGACTTAATGGCCTTCACTTGCAAAACCTAACTAGCAATGTGACCAATCTTCTCACAATCATAGTAAACAATACTCCTTGATAAAAACTTAGCTTGTTTTACCTTGTTTGGATAGAAACTTGCAATGTGTCCTATGGCGTGGCAAAGGAGAAAACATCCTCTTTTCAAATAGGATTCACCTTGTCTAACCATATATGAAAAATGGTTTTCAAAGTGTCCCACATCAATACAATAGAAGAACTTAACTTTGTTCACACATTTTGATTGATGACCCCCATCATAACCATGCAAAATCATTTCTAATAGGTCTCTTACATTCTCTATATCTATGCACAAACTGATTACATGTGAACATTGACCATTAAATCTTGCATACCTCATGGAATTTGGTTGTCTAATTTGATTTGTCTTCATTTTTATAGCACCTTCAGTCCTTGTCTAATGATTTGTTTTCAGCGTTAGATTGTTCTTGTTCACATTAGTCTTCATATTATCTTGAGTTACATTATTTTGTTTTTCTTCATATCTAATACTAGTTCTATCACTAGCATGATTTTGACTACTCAGAATATTGTCTAGATCACTTGAGCTCTTTTCAAATCTCATAAATGACTTTACCTTACAATATTTCTTCTCTAACTTAGATTTTAATTACTCATTTTTAATTACATACCTTGAATATTCATCTTCTTTACGTTTCAACCTTGTAGATAGGATTTCCAATTGACAACTGATATGCTTGATCATATCTTCATGCTCTTGGGTGTCTTCATTCATTCTTTCCTCATACACATTGAATTGCTCCTCATAGTCTTTGAGTTGAGACTTCATCTTCTTGTTAATATTCTTCTCAATCTTCAGTTTTTCAAAAGCATTTGTAAATGCAGTCTCATAGTCCACCTCATCTTCATCATCATATGAATCTCTCCAAGTAGACTCCTTTTGATTTGAGCAACTTCCTTCCTTAGCCATGAATAGGGCTTCATCTTCAATAGGACCATAATATTCATTATCACACTTGGAGTCATTATGTTCACTCTCATCTAATGAGTTATTGTCTTTATTGGTGTAGAGACCCTTCTTGTTTTTGAGGAATTCTTTTTTGTCATACTTTCTGAAATCTTTCTTCGTCTTATCATATCTATATATCTTCTTATCTTCATCATGTTCTTCATTATCTTGCGTATGAGGGCACTTTATAGAAAATGTCATATCTCTCCACAATTGAATCATTTAAAGGGTATTTTACCTTTATACTTTCCTAAACCTATTTTCAATTTCCTTGTAAACAAAGTGATTAATTCATCCTCATCAATATCAAAAATGTCATCCTGCTTGGGTTTTTTACCTTGGAATTTATCCTTAGGCTTCATATTTGTCTTGAATGTTGCTTCTTTATGATCAAACATGAGAGAGAGGGACCTTAATACCTTTTGAACTACAATATATTCTTCAAGGTTCTCTCTAAGACCTCTAATTATGTTCACAATTTCATCAACTCTCTATAGAAAGGATGCCACTGAATCTTCCTCCTAAATTTTAAGACTATCAAATTATCTTCGGTGAGTCTACAACTTTACCAACTGAACTTTTGAGTCTCCTTCAAAAATATATTTAATTTATCCCATATATATTTAGAAGATTTACAATGTATTAACTTAGTATATTCAATCTTTGAAAGACCACAAGTGATAGCATTTTTTGACTTAAAGTTATTCTCAAACAACTTATTGTCTACAATACTAGATAGAGGAATAGTAGGAGCAACATAACCGTCCATAATAGATTGAAAAATGTTAAACCCTAGGGACACAATGTAGGTCCTCATTATTTCACTCAAAAAAGCATAATTGGATCCATTGAACATTGATGCTTACTTATTAGAGAAACCTCCTTGATGACCACCCATATTGTACCTTAGATCACCTTCAAGCTATCAAGCCTTTACTAAAGGACCTGATCTGATACCAATTGTTATAGGTATAATCAATGATAAGGGAGTGAATTAATGAGCCTAAATAATCCAACTTCAATTTCAATCCTTTCATGTTCTTAATAAATTACCATAATCATTCATGAAGCATACACATCATTCATAGAAATGAGTAAGAGAGACAATGCAAGATCAATCACATAGCACATGCCATATGTGGTAAACCTGCTTGGGGGAGAAAACCCATTAGAAAATATAATTTTAATACTATCCCATATTAATAAGAACCAATTTATACTAGTTTCAACTGATTAAGGAACTACCATTCCTTATTTTAGTGAGACTACAATCTCACAAGGATTTACTACACCTATCTAACTAAGCTGCCACAACAACTAAACCTCTAGAAAGTTTCACTTTTCAAGGGGGATGTAACCCCCTAGGTTTTGAGATGCCATAATAACACCTATGAACACATCCACCTTTAAACTAATGTCTTCAACACCTAATGATGGACCTATGATTATCACTCTTCACCTTCGCTCATACTCAAACATCAAGAACACTATTCTACCAATAGAATTATGACCTATAGGTCATACTAACATTTAAAAATATGTTTTACTCTTAAAATAATCTATAGGGCACCCACCCTTTCCTTAAATTCACAAAAATATACCCTCAAATGCAAATTACACACATAAGTCTCTCTCAAAGTCTAAAAACCAACACATTTGGTTTCACCATTTATAGATATATTATGATTATCAACATCTTAGTCTTCCATTAGACATGAATTAATCCCTAAGGAATATATCATATAAATACACATCTCAATAAAATCTTCACATGTTGGAAAAAACATCTATGAGTCACCCTTAAGCAGTTACACCTTTCAATTAGGTCCTTGTAGCTCATATAGGTCTCATGGAGACCTATTCACCCATTCAACACTTCATAGAAAAAAAAGAACACAATGCTATTTAAAATTTAATGAACCTATTCCATATGATCTATAGGTCTCTCTAAATTTCGAAAAACCAACATATTACCCTTCTTAAGCATAATTTGCTCAAACAACATTTTGTGCACATAGTCACCATGAATGAATACACACTCGACTTCTAAACCTTTGTTCATACTAAATATGATTGGTAAAACTTAATAATTCACATAGAGAATACTCATAGAGTTTAAAACACTAAAAAATATCTAAGTGAACATGAGACATCGACAAACCATTAAAACGTGCTCAAATATCCTTATCGGGCCACTTGTAGAACATAGTCAAACACAGTCAACTTTGGACCATCATAACTTTGACTATACACACTTTCATATCTTTAAACTTATATTTAAAGATGTACATTCTATTTATATACAAATTTTATTTTTACACCATGGTCAAATTATGCATACATCTAAAGTTATGGCACAAAAACTAGGTACTAGTATTTCCCTTTGCAAAATTCAAATATTCAAATGCTAACGGTCACAGTTAAACCTTATACACTCTACTATCATCTCATGTCCTCATTGCTTTAGATAAATTACACATTTTTTATCTTATTATAAAAATCTTTAACTTTAACATCATTAAATGTCTATCAATTTAACCACTTTGTCTCCACTCATGTTGTTAGATCAATATGTATGAATACACATGAACTGTTTGACCTTTATCCTTTACCTTTGCTCAGTGTTAAACATCATGTAATTTTTACACATAATTATATAAAAAATATATGATTGTAAACTTACCTTTGGATCTTCATTTTGTCTTGATCTTTATCTCTTGAAAAAATGACTAAGAATGGGAACCCTTGTAATCTGTCTATAAGGTCATCTTTGCACCCCTATATCTTTTGCTTCGCTCAAGCACATGTTTTGAAATTTTGACCATACGATATCCTCACATATTATAATCCAATTTTTTTTTAATATTATCCTATAACCCTAACATGTGTGATATATAATGACATTAAAATGCCTCATTGAATTTATTTGTCACAAAGCCAACTATGCCTATAACTATCTAGAAAGACCAACTTTGTACATGCATAGCTTCTGATGTGATTCATCTCATGACCTAAAATTTAGTGAAAATAAACTCGTAGTAAAATTTTAAAAACCCATATGATCAAATTCTCTTTAAATGTCCACACATGTGAGATATGCCACCATCAAAATGCCTAGTCATCTTTTCTTGCCACATTGCAAATTTGGCTAAGTATGAGAAAACACTGTCAAACTACTTGGGAGCCTAAATTTGCACATGCATATATTTTATTGATCTTAGTTGTATGACCTAAGATTTAGAACATAATATCTAGGCACATTATTGAATAATCCCATGTGACCATTTCTTCATGATACCTTCATGTATGCAAATGATGAAATCATCAACATGCTTACTTGGCTTTATTTAAACATAGAAAACACTATCAAAACGCTTGAGATCCCAACTTTGCACCCACATATATTTGACTATTTTTCATTACATGAACTAATATTTAGTTCATAAGATCTTGGGAATAATGTGATCAGAACCATATAACCAAATGCTCTTGACTCATCCACATGTGGTAGTTATGACTTCATCAAACTGCCTACTCAATTTTTTTACTATTAGACCCAAAATGTCTAGATGAGAATAATGACAAACTAGGTGAATTTTAATCATGCACACAATATATTCAATCATATTTGACCACTAATGACCCATTTCACATGATCAATACTTTATACTCATCCTTAATCATCTCAAACCATATCAAAACTAAAAATCAACCATGCATCCTTCAGGCATACTAGGCCAAGGACATTACACACTTTGTCATTATTACTTAGACTATCAAAGAGCTTCATCCATTAACTAGGACACCTTCATGACATCATTGACAAATCTCCAACAAGCTCATCCTATCATCCTTAATCTAATTGTCAAACGGAGGTGATCAATAAGTGCCTATAAGGGTATCTTCATTATTTTGCATGCAATAAACTAGAATGATGGGTTCATTGACTACCAATGGAGGAATGGTTGTATAAAACATCCTCTCACACATTTTCCAAAATGTCTCCATTTATGGTGATTCATGGTTATTATCCCACATCCATCACTTCATCTTTGAGGGTGCAACCCAAGGTTTGTGTTATTGATGAGCACATTCAACATCAATAAGAGGTACTAGCTAACCTAAGAGAGAATTTGGCCATGACACATAATATAATGAAGAAACAAGCATATGAACACTAGAGTTGGTGACATTTTGACATAGATGATTAGGTCTTTGTGTGCTAATATCCATATAAATATTTTTCTATAAGGTAATATAAAAAGGATAAAAAAAATTCTCCCAAGTGTTATGGCCCATATAAAGTCTTGTATAAAATTGGCAGTGTTGATTACAAGTTAGAGCTACCCCAATCCACTTGTATGCATCTTGTATTTTGTGTATCTTACCTGAAGAAGTTAATTAGATATAGAGTTTTTTCCTATATTGAGTTACCTAAACTAGATGAAGAAGCTTGAGTCATCATGGAACCTGAGGATATACTTCATACACACACTAAAAGGTTATCAACAAGACAAATTAATAATTATTTGATCAAGTGGAAGAATTTGAACCATGAAGATGAAATGTGGGAGGATGAATATGTTTTAAAGCAACATCTAAAGTTGTTCAATTTTGAGGGTGATATTATTTTAAGGGTAGAGGCATGTTACACCCTTAGCATATGACATGATTTTGGATGTGTAGCCAACTTGTGGCTTATATAACCCCTTCCTTATCATATATTTATTTGTGAGCTCATTTTAGTAATTAGGTCAGTATATGGAGTAACCATGGCTTAAGTAGACTATAAATATGAGGTAGTAATTAGTAATCGATCATAATATTAATAATTATCTTTTTATTTTAAGATTCTGGTTAACCCTCTAAGATGCTCATTATTTACTCATATATTATGCTTTATTTCAATCATATTTTGATCTATTTATTTTACTAATCTATATCTTATTAGGATTTCAAAAAACAATCAGGGTAAAATATATTGGTGAACCTATATACATATCGAACCATATCAAACCCTAGGTTTCCTTTAGAGTTACATTCTTTCAGGGTTTCATATATCAGCCTTAGGATTATATTTTTAGATCTAGTTTCTTATTATTCACAAATAATATATAATATTCATGGCCACAATGAATGAACAATTTAGGTTAATAGAATTCAATAAGTTACTCTTTTCATATTATTTTACATGGATATTTTATCTTATTTGGATCAATTATGTAAGCAAATAGGTCAGATGGACCAAATATAAAAACATTAATAAGGCTAAAATTAATAATCAACAATCCCAAGCCTTCTTCCAATCATATTAACATCTAATTTGAGTTACCTTTCTTCACCATTAGATGGTAAATATCATGCATGACCTCCTTTTTTTGCCCTACTATGGATTTGATGGTACATAATATCCACCGTATTAGTAGACTTATCATGAATGTTGAGAATAATAATACTCATGACACTAATACTAACAATCAATTAGATGATATGGATGATCAAGAATTCACTAAATATCTGAATTAAATCCACATGAAATTTATAAAATTTTATATATAACAAGAGATATTAAAATTTTTTTGCCTAAGATACCACATTAGGGTTCATACCTCTTTCATTGGCACTATCCCTATGTCTACACCTCTAGGGACATATGTAAAATCCACCCAAAGTTTGGGGGCAACACAAAGAATCCAATATATTTCCATACATATTCCAACATAGGTAACCTTTACCCATCCCATGATGAATAGACATGTTCAATCACGAACCTCACCTACTACACATTCCCCTAAGTAGATTGCTACAGCTATACATTCTAAGGTGTTACAACTAGAGCAATGTGAATCTAGAGATAATTATTCCATGGATTCAACTACCTTGATTCATAACCCCTTATCCCCTAAGATAATAACTTATCCTTTATAGATAAGCCTTATAGCTCCTAAAATTAAACTATATGAATGTAAAGGTGTTCCTAAGAAAAATTTAGATCATTCCATGCAACATGCTTATACTATGCATACAATGACAAATTATTGATGAAGTTATTTTTGAGAATCCTTAAGGACTATGCTTTGTGATGGTTATATGATCTCCTCCTCTAATCTGTATGAGAATTCAACCTCTTACAAACTAAATTCTATCACATTTTACAATCAACATTGATGATTGTAGAGATGATTGGATTAAGCATTAGTTAAGAAATCTCAAGAAAAATGCATGCAAACATAACAAGCTAAGCCAAATTTTTTGACAAGGTTTGGAAAATGATAATTAAGAGAAAATGAAAGAAAACATAAACAATACCTTCCCAAGAGCATCCCATCATCCAAATGCATCTCCAAACATGATTTTTCCCTTTATTTTATGCTCAATTCTTTGATAATGATGTAAGGCAAAACTCCTCCATTATCTCTTGCTCACCAATGAGACTAGGCTCATGATAATAAAATCAATGTTATGCTTATCTTGAATCTATCCTATTACAAATTAAGCATAATAAACACCACACACAAATGAGTTGTGGAGAGAATTCTACATAATTAGTTTACACAAATGAAGCTTAATCAAAGTGGTCTTTGCCCTCCTATTTATAGATTTTCTAAATTGATCATGATCAACCATGACCATCCATCTTAAGATCAATATGTGTGGCCATGAATTAATCCAATTTTGTATAATTAATCCATAAATACCCTCATAAATATTTGGAAGGAATGGGCATTAAAGAGGCATGGGAGGCTATAAACCAGATATTTATTGCATTTATGGCTTATGGATGCCACCCTATTGACGATGTCATTTGATGATGTAGATAATAGGAATAATTTTACAAATAAAATATATTCAATAAATTCCATGGATTTTCCACTTAAGCACTTTATTTTAATTAATTATCCTAAGTTAGTTTAATCAAAATTGAAGCAATTCTTTGGAAATTAGTTACACATTATTAATCAAACTGGTCAAAATGTCATATTACTAGGTCATAGTTTGACTAGAAAGGAGTTACAAGGTGATGTTAGTTGATTACTAACCAATACCCCATTTTGGATGTTATCAAATCAAAATGTCATATGCACATGTCGTGTGCTTTTGAGTTAAAAGAAAAGAATGATACAGAGCACCAAAATGTGTTTTCATCATTTTGACTCGAAATGATTTGAGAAAATTTAATAATCACATAAAATGCATTGCCATATTTGGGATAAATTAGCATAAATTTTCACTTTTATATGACAAGACTGAACCATTTAGTGTGTTTAAATGATATTGGCCCAAATTGTGCATTTTCGCAATTTTTGTGTAAGATTGACAATTTCGACACAATGGTGTTAGGAATTGGATGTCTACATTTTACCCCTATTTAATAAGGCATAGAGATATATTTATGGAGAGTAATGTATTTTAAAAAAAATGATTTTTCAAGTATAAGTTGGAAGGAAATGACCCATGATGTCCCCTCGAGAGGACATACTAGGATGCAAGAGAAGGATGGACTCTCAAAAAGAGAGAGAAAGTGAGATTAGCCAATGGGATAGATTAAATTTAGATGAGATAATTATTGCATGTGTTGATTCTATCAATGATCAAAATTCAATTAGAATATAATGGGGTCCAAGGATAGGGGGAATGGGAGGGATACAATCCAAAAATATAAGCAACACACATTAAACACACCTAAAGCTAGGGTGCTAATTGTGCACTTATGGAATTATCAATATAGAGATAAGTTACACACTAAAAAATTACCACAATGAGGGAAAAAGTCCACAAATATTGAAATTAGAATAAACATGAGAATGTTTCTCTAGAGAGAGGAAATAATAATGTGCCCTAGTAGAGCAGATTTGATCAGTTGATAAAGTAATTTTGCCCTAGTAGGGCTGATTTTGATAATTGAAAATTAATTTTTCCCTAATAGGGTTGGTTTATATTTGACTGGTTGAAATGTTCTGCCCAAGATGGTAAATTGGCAAGTATATCTCAAAGATATAACCTATTACATAGATTAAAGATGAATGGGCACAAACATAGACATGATGGTGTAGTAGATGTAAAAGCCATAAAAAATAGGTATACAAGAATACACAAATTGATGAAAATAAGAATAAAGATGGCCAAGCTGATTTGAGATACGTCATGTATCCATGTGATACTTACATAGTCCAGATAGACCTCAAGCCAATGTAGTTCACCCAAAAATGGGAGATAATGGAATGAGGAATGAAGAAAACTGACCATAACTCGATTAGACTCATAATTTATGCCAAGGGATGCATGCCTTGCATAGATTCAATGTGAGATAAGCCATCAGTACCTATTTTCATTAGTGCACTTTAGAGATGATCATTGAAGTTGTATTAAATTTGAGAATTGGATCTAAATCACTAGGTGCTTGTTATACCAAAGTGAAATTATGCATCATAAGTATGAAGAACTTATAATGA
This sequence comes from Torreya grandis, assembly GCA_037957365.1. NCBI lineage: Eukaryota > Viridiplantae > Streptophyta > Pinopsida > Cupressales > Taxaceae > Torreya > Torreya grandis. The sequence continues at coordinate 815,748 of JARHVA010004414.1, read as the reverse complement.
CATTGGATTTTAGTTACACTAAGTTGGTTCAAATGTGAATATTTATAACTAAGGATAATTATAAGGACTACCAAGACCAGAGTTACAGATATTTACATTTAAACAAAAATAAGCAAAAATGAAGAATAAAAGACACAAATGAACCTAACTTAAAATCAAGATATGAGCAGTCACGATTTAAGATGGAGCAAGAACGTTTAAAAATAATTAAAGAAAAACTTAATAAATAACATGAAAGCAAGATATGAATAATCAATCTCCATGCATTCTACCAAGATGTACTTGAAAGACAAAACAAAGAACATGATAAAATAGGAACATAAAAGACCAAACAAACACACAAAATAATGAAAGTGTAAAATTGTTTAACAAATGTTTTTTTTTGAAATTTTCCATGTATCTTCACTTTATTGAGAATTAAGAGACATAGAACGGTCCAAATCAGAAAATAGTGAGGGTATTACAAAGATTGCTTGTGAAATGGCAAGAGCGTGCCAACTTAAAATGCTTAGAAGATGGTGAGAGCATATGAAAATGGGGGACTGAGTTAACCTCAACATGAACTGAGAAAAACCTACATAATCCCACTAGGACCTCAATTCATAGTAGTGTCACCAACACAAAAGGTGATGAAAGGTCGACCTAGTCAAAACAAGTTTGCAAATAAAGGAAAAACAACAAGGCAAATGATAATAGTAATGACCAAGTGATGCATAAAATGTATGATAAAAAGGCATTGTTACTAATTTGCCCATAGGCAGTTATAATTAGGAAACAACATCATAATACTAATTTGCCTAAAGGTGCTTATAATTAATAATACCAAATAAAATACTAATTTTTCCATAGGTAGTTATAATCAATGACACTAGATAAATTTAAATAAAATATAGATTTCTAGACCAACTATCACACTACTTCCATAGACCATAATTTAAACACAAAATTTTAAAACTATTGAAACTAGGTTTGAATCCCCCCACATAAAGTGTAGGATGAACTAAGAGAACTAAGATCAAAATATGCTTTGCAAGGATGACTAAAAATAAGCCTTGGTCAATTATAAAGACATGGTATAATAAAATGATACATGTAATAGAGAAAATGATAAGATGACACTTAGCTATAATGCAAACAAGGTTTATCCCAAGAGATAATTGGCTAGCAAAATGGCAAGATTATGGATTAATTTTCTTGCAAAATGGTGAGATCATAACAAAGGTGACCAAGCTAACCTTAATTAAAATTGAACACTGCCTATATAGTCGTGAAGGACCTCAAGTCAATGTAGTTAAAACAACATGGTAAAATAGGACACAATGGTAAAATATGCCTAAAATGAAATGGTCCATAAGGTTTCCCCCAAGAGATGAGGAAAGTAAAATGGTAGGGTAAATGTAAAATGAAAAATGGTTCTATTGATCTTCTTGACATGTAGATGCATGTCGTAGTCAACATGTTAGATAACCAAAATATTTATAAAAATTTCTAACCCACACCTCATATAAATAGCTGCTCTATCAAGAAATTACTATAGATCTGGACATTAAAAATGCTTTTGTGATCCTCTTTGGTCATTGATTTTGCTTCCTTCAAACATTGAGACAAGGGATCCACATAGCCTCTACAAAGGACAATGCAGCCAAGGATGGAAAATAATGTTAGGCACAAGATAAATGGTATAAGTTGGTAATGAAAATATGAATGATAATGAAATGTATAATGGTTAGGAAACAAATGAAGATCAATATTTTTAGCTGCACATAATATTTTTGATTCTATATTCAACATAATTTTGGTTATGGTGAGGTTGAAGACCTTTGAAGATGCTCAAGATAGGACCACCAATTAATTTTTTTTTTTTGATCTTGATAGTAGCTACCATTTGATTATGCTATATATTGGAAGCTAAAATTGTTAGATCTTTGATAATGTCTTTATCAAAAATTAAAAAACTTTTTTGCTTAGCTATTGGTGCCTTGATGAGGTTTTCACGTATTAACTTGTCTTGATTATCCCTTAGTACCTCTAAGAAAGTTTCATGAATAGATATTAAAATTTGAATTTTATTGTATTTTAGTGCTTTTGAAAAAGTTTCACTAAGAAAAATTGAGTTTGATCTTTTATCATCCCCTAACACCTCTGAAAAGGTTTTACTAGGAGATTGTTCTTTTTTTCCTAAATGAATTTTGCCTTGGCCCCCTTGATATGTTGCCATGGATGCAATTCAACAAAGTGTGATTCTCTAGGTCCCAATCAATTCTTGTGTGAGGTGGAATGTCAATATAATGGTTATGTTTGGTGGTGGTAATGGAATGATGAAAGGCAACACAATCCTCATATAAGATACTAGGACAATTTATGTCGATACTAAGGTAATCATCCTAAAAAACCATATAAAGATCATAAATATATTTAAATTTATCTGCAATACAAGTGTAACCAATGTTGTAAAAACCATGATTATAATCTAATTCTGAAGTTAAGTCTGAGTCAATTGACTCTAAATCTGATGTTGAAAATGATAGTGATTATGTTTCTAATGCTAAATCCAATGTTGGTTTAGAAAGGGAATCTGACTCTAATCTTAATTCTTCATCCAATGTGGTTGTTTCTATAATTATTTTTTTTGGAATGCTAAATGTCAAATAAAGAATGGCTTATGATGGCATAATGGTCTTTGTAAAAATTGACTCATCTAAGAAGGGTTTAACATAGACTGACTCTTCTAGGTGAAGCCCTTCAAAGAGAGTGAACTGCTCGAAGGAATACTTGACAAAAACCAATCTATCAAAAGGATACTCCTCTATGAGTGAAAAAAGATCAAGAGACAATTACTCAAAGACAGGATTTTCAAGGAGATGGGGCTCTTTAAAAGTAGGTATAATATGAATAGGTGATTCATCACATGCTAACTCATCACAAATGGGTGTTTCAATAATAACATTATGATTTTAGTTTATAATTGGTCACAAAATATCAACTTTGAACACATTTTGGTCCTCATAATATGATTATTGAAGAGGTAATGGTTGTTGTTGAGGCTCAAAGATTGTCATGAAATTTATAAAATGGAGAATAATTAATTCAAGGTGAATAATGGTTTATGGTTCAATAATGGGCTCTCCAAAAATTAGACTATCAAAAAAAGGATCAACAAAATCTAATTCATCAAATGGGAATTCTTCAACAATAGGTTTAATAAATACTAGTGATGGGACAAAAATCATAATAATGGGGCATTGCAGAGCTTGGTGGCTTATACAATCCAAAGGAGGACCTAAAATGGTAACCTTTACATGTTATGAAGCTTGATGACTCATGAAAGCTGAAGGAAGGTAAATTAAAATTGTAACCTTCATGTGTTTTGTAGGTGTATTTCTTGCACAAGATGAAGGTGGATAACCTAAAATGGTAAACTTTGAGCATAATGCATAAATAGAATGAGGATATCCTAAAATGGTAACCTTCGAGTGCAATGCACAAATCAAAGGGGAAGGATGGGGATGATGTACAAAAATTAACATGGATTGGACTAGTTTTTAATATATAGGACCAAATAAGGCAACATCCTCAAACAAGATGGAGTGCTCGTGTCCACCATAAAAATGATCCACATCAAAACTAAGACCACAAGAGATCCTATTGTGAGTATATCTATGCATCATGTCTAGAAGGTTATTCTCTATGTTTAGCAAGATTTGGAAAATCAAGTGACAAGGTACTAAATAGACTATAATAAAAAGAAGGTGGCATAGTACCACATAATTAGAATAAGTGATCATGAAATTACTCAACCTTGGGTAGGGTTGAAATCATATAAATTAGAAGAGGGTATGATAACTCAAAAAACTAAGTGTAAACTAGTACACCAAAGTAAGTTGAGAGATACGCCAATATCATAAAATCTAGTTCAACTTTGACAAATTTCTACTATAAAATTAGAAGAAATCCCTTGGGATTAGGAAGGTGACAATTCAAACTAAGAAACTCAAGATGTAAAAACATGCAATAATTCCTAAGTATAAAACTAAAACCAAACGAGCATCATAACACTGCCACCTGGTAATAAGAGGTAGAATAAAATGTTTTCTAGAACTTAGAGCATAAGTGGTATGCTAGATAACCTAAGTTCATAATGATCAGATGATGATGAACCTATAAATGGCCCTCAACCCAAATGGGAAATCATACCCAAGTTAATTCAAGTCAAGTACAAATGGTAAACCAATTGACACATTGGCTTAAAACTGAGAAAGGTGAGATTTTGAATTTGAATTAAAAAGTAAAGGACTTAAATATTTTTGGAAAATGGTTTAGACTCAAATGGGAAACATAGCAATGTACTTAGATAATACAAACACATATTTAATATGAAGTTTTGAACAAGGAAAAGATGATTTGTATTTGACTAACATAATGCCCCTTGTTAAAGAAATGGTGGATAACAAATGTGTTTGGATATAACAATTTTTGTTTAGAAATAATTATATAGACTCAAACAATTACCAATTAAGGAAATGAAAAAACAAATATAACTAAGTAAAATGTCCTAAGCCCTAAACTAAAAAATCTTGACAAATTTATTTTTATGCCTTAGACAAAGGCACAATCATAATGCAAAGGTACTTTTGGTCACCCATGTTCCCTAAATGGGATGGGGGAATAACATACATGCACTCTTAGTTTTGTATAATAAAAAACAAGTAATAGATGATCTAGAAAAAAAGTAACACACTTCTAAAATTTTTGCAATTTAAGTTAGTGTTAGTTTTATGCACCAAATTAAAGTGTTGAGTGCAATTATTGGCTCCTTGGCCATAGTTTGAAAAAACTTTGAAAATTTTCACAAAACAATTAAACAAACATTTAAATTCCTTTTAAACACCAACAGAAGGTTCAAGATTGAAATCATGCTCAAATTGGTCACTTTTTCTTGTGGGTCCTGTAAAGGTTAGAGATTTTCCCCCTACTTTGAAGCACAATCGATAATGAATCAAGCAAGTTTTAAAATCTTGATCTTGGTTTCTCTATGTTTAAACATAGAGACTGGCGTTAGTCAATAGTGACCGATGTCAATTTCATCAAGACCAATGATAGTCATAAAAAAATTGATGTTGGTTGATAAGGATCATTATCAATCACATGTGAACCCTTAGTCAAAATGTATTTTTGACAAAAAACACTTGTTAGCCCAAGTTAGGATAAAATCTCTAGAAAGGCTCTGGATCATGCAAATAATTTTCAGACAGAGACTTAAAAACTCAAAATGACATCCTACAATTTTGAATATAGCTCTAAAAATGCAAATTTTCTCCATTTTTTCCCCTACAACCTAATCAATATCGATTAGCCAAGACTAATGTTGGTCATACAGAACTGATGTTGGTTACTATGTGACCTGTGTATCAACAAAAAAAAAAAAAACACAGGAATATAATGATAAAAATTTGATTTTAAAATATTTTTAATGACTTTTTGGGAAATCTAAGATTTCCAAAGTGTCTTCCTTACTTGAATGGGATGTTTGGTCCCATCAGGGATGGCAAGATGTAGATATGGATTACAAATATGGTTAGATTAAGCATTAGTCACTAAATCTCAAGAAAAATGCATAAGGACATTGTAGACACTAGAAAACTATGTACAAGTAGTTCTAGATGTCTGAATGCCTTGAGACCCACCCTAGGGACCACCTAAACCTTCTTAACCCAACCCTCTTAGTCTAACCAAGTCATTATTTTGAAACACTATTCAAAAAGTACTATTTAAAAATAGTATTCCAAGTACTATTCACTATCAGTATTCACTAACACTATTTATGATGATATGACATATCACTATTCATGGTGACATGACAAGGTGACTCTATAGTGATATGGCAAGTGACTATCGAAGTTGTTGCCAGAATCTGGATAACACGAGTGTAATGGAGACGTGATCACACAAGATGAACAAGTGCACACCACATAGATGCTAAAGCAATTTGAAAATAACAAGAAGATAAATTGCACAAGACAAAAATGGAGAAAACCAAAATCTAATTAACATGAAATGGCCAAAATGAAGAATACATATAGGAGAGCTAGTAAGTAACTCCACAAATGGTGGTCAAAACACCCCAAGAATAGACTCCTCCTCAAAAGGTGGTCAAAGCACCCCAAGAATAGACTCCTCCAAAAAAGGTGGTGACAAGGTGCTAAGAATAGAGAAGTAACTCCCATACCCAAAATAGCCAGTCAAAGGAGTCACTTATGACATTCTTATGACACCTTATGACACAAATATGACACACAATCTCCACATAAGCTAGCCTATCACACAAATGTAAGAAAAATCCATGTATGCACAAATATATAATATTCCCTAATTAATAAATAGGGAAAAATAAAAATCTATACTAATACCCCCCATAAGTGTAGCTTAGGTGGGTAGTGTGGAAAAAAAAGTGGGTCCCAGAAACTAGGCCTAATGAGGCACCCATGTACAAATGCAATCTCCCATAAGATAGAGAAAAGGAGAAAACCCGTAGAAAAAACTCTCCCCTAAAAGAGAGACATAAAAGAAAAGAAGAGGCTAAAAGGCCCCCCTAAAGATGATGCTACTACAGATGTAGACTACACCCCAAGAAGAGCTCGTAGATGAATGAAATTACTGTCAGTGAAAGGTTTGGTGAAGATGTTTGCAACCTGCTCCAAAGACTAGAAAAATATCAAGTTAATGACCTGACTATGAATAAGCTCCTATATGAAATGCATGTGAATCTCTATGTGCTTGGTCTGCTTGTGATGAACTAGATTCCTACAAATTTGAATGGTACTCTAGTTGTCACAATAAATGATGGTGGGATGCCTGATAGAAATGCCAAACTTAGAAAGAATCCCTTTAAGCCAAATAGCCTCAGTAGCTACATTAACAGCTCCCCTGTACTCTGCCTCTGTGGATGTTATAGTAATAGCATTCTGCTTCTTGTTAGACCAACTGATAGGACCAAAACCTAGAGAGAAACTATAACCAGAAGTGGACTTGCAAGTCTATGAATCGCCAGCCCAGTCTGAATCTATATATCCAACCAAGTCAATCTCTATGCCAAATCTAGAATGAATCCCATATTTATGTGAACCCTGTATGTAATGCAAGATCCTCTTAGCTGCTTTCCAATGTAGCTCATGGGGTTCCTACATGAATCTGGAGACAAGTCCCACTGTATATGAGTCAAGTAGATGAGACTACCAACAAGTTATTGATACTGAGTGGCATCAACCAATGGTGAAGAACAATCAGCCTCAAGCTTGACTCCTGATAGAAAAGGAGTCAGAGATGGTTTGCAATCAGCCATGTGAAACTAAGCTAATAAGTTGAGAGCATACTTAGGTTGTGCAAGAGAAATCCCTAAATCTGACTGGGAGATCTTGATGCCAAGGAAGTAGTGCAACAAACCCAAGACTGTCATGTCAAATATGTCCTAAAGAGATGCCTTCACCGCTGCAATAGCTAATGAAGAACTCCTGGTGATCAAAAGGTCATCAACATATAGAACCAAAATCAGGAGTGAATCATCCTACCATAAGAAGTAGACATTGGGATCAGAATGGCACCTAGTGAAACCCATCGTGAGAAGGAAGGAATCCATATTGGCATACCAAGCTCGAGGGGCCTATTTGAGGCCATAGATAGATTTCCTAAGTCTGCATACTAAGGAAGAATCTTAAACAAATCTTGGCAGCTGCTCCATGTAGATCTCCTCCTCTAGGTCTCCATGAAGAAAGGCACTCTTCACATCTATCTGATGCACATACCAACCATGTGTTACAGAAATAGCCAAGGTGAGTCAAATAGAAGTCATCTTTGCAACGGGTGCAAAGGTCTCTGAGTAGTCAATGCTTGCCACCTGTGAGAAACCCTTGGTGACCAATCCTGCCTTGTACTTATCAACTAACCCATCTGCTGCAAACTTGGTCCGATATATCCACCTACATCAAACCATCTTTCTTTCCATAAGAAGCGAAGTCAAATTCCAAGTGTGATTTTTGATTAAGGAAGAATATTATCCCTCCATAGCACTATCCCACTCAGGTACCCCTGATGCCTCTCAAAAAGTTTGTGGATCCAAAATTGAAGCAAAGAAAGCATGTGGATCTCTCTAAAAATCCCCCCTAGTACATCTGTCATCTGTGGAATCTCCTACCCAAGTGCCAGCACTCTCAAGTGTCTGTCTAGCCCAAAGTGGCCCAGAAGTGGGCAAGTCAGGTACTAACCCTCATCCTCTGACTGACTAGAGGTGGATGACTCTGCATCACTTTCCTCGCTGTCTGAACTTGAAGAAGAAGATGACTCTGGCTCAAGAACCTGTTGTGGCTGATCTGAATCTGATGAGGAATCATCATGAAGAAGTATATTCGATGAGGGAGAAGAAGTGTCAAGTGTTGAGTCTCTATAACTCTCTTGAAAATGGACACTTCTCTCGATGAACAACTCATGAGTGACTGGATCTAGAAGGTGATACCCCTTAATACCATCCGAATATCCTACAAAGATGCAAGGCTTGGACTGATGTTCCATAGCTTTGCGTTTCTTCTTCAAAATGTGGGCCATGGCTGGGGATCCAAAAACTCTAAGGTGCTCAACATCAGGTTTCCTATTATGCCAAGCTTCAAAGGGTGTTATCCCTTTCAAAACTTTTTGAGGAACCTTTTTTTGAATGTAGCAAGCATAATTGATGGCTTCAACCCAGTACTATGGTGCTAAGGATTTGGAGTGAATCATATAGCTACCCATCTCTTTCAAGAACCTATTTTTGCATTCTGCAACCCCATTTTGTGAAGGACTGTAGGTGACTGTGTGCTGCAAATCAATCCCCTGTGTGGTGCAAAACTACTCAAACTTGATGCTGACATACTCCCCTCCATTATCAATTTGAAGAACCTTGATGGATTTCTCACTTTATTTCTCAACAAGAGCCTTGAAGTCTAGAAAATTTTCAAACACTTCAGACTTTTATTTGAGAAAATATATCCAAGTGTACCTAGAGAAATCATCAATGAAAGTGAGGATGTACTTGGCCCTTGTGAAAGATGGTTTGGGAAAGGGTCCCGATACATCACTGTGAACTAACTCCAAGGGTTGTGAAGCCCTCCAAGCTTTGCCTTTGTCAAATTTTGCTTTGGGATGCTTCCCAAGGGAGCACTCCTCGCAAAGTCCTTTTGAGAATTGGACACGAAGCAAGCCAATGACCATGTCATGTTTGCAAAGTTGCTCAATGTAGCGGTAGTTAAGGTGGCTGAACCGCTCATGCCATAATTTTCTAACTCCATCTAAATAAGTCAACAATGTTGTTGGAGAGGAATCTAATGCAAAATGTGAGAAGGTGTATAACCTAGCTTGGTGATTTTCCCTACCCACTGCCACTGTAGTATCACTATGCAACTCCCTGATGGACACTGAATCTAGGGAAAACTCAACTCTCATGCCCCAACCAATGTGAGTGATTTGGTACACTGATATGAGATTGGTTAAAAGAGAAGGAACACTTAGAACATTATTGAATGTTCTTCCTTCCATTTCAACTGACCCTCTCCCTACAACGGAAACTGATGTGTCATCACCCAAACTAATTGAAGTCATGCTACAAGGATCTAAAGATGAAAACTCAACTAGTGAAGAGCCCATGTGGTGAGAAGCACCCGAGTCTATGACACATGAAGATCTAGAAGCTGCAGTTGCTACAAGGGCCTTGCCCTTTTCTTTATCCTTACCCTTGCCTTTTGCCTTAGTAGAATCTTGGGTAGATGAACTCTGCTTGATGGACTCAGGAACACCTATGTTGTTCTTCTCTAGAAGATGAGTTAGGTATCTATTTGTTGATTCATGCATTTGTGTTCATCATACCCTATCTTTTTACAATAGGCACACTTAACCTTCTCCTTCTTAGGTTTAGCATTGGAGGATGAAGATTCAGTGTTGTTTTTGGCAGGATTGTTGTTTTCTTTCTTCTTTTCTTGGTCCTTGTTTTTTTTCTCCTTCTCCTTTATTGAAGTCTTATCCTTACCATTTACAACTATCAAAGCTTAGGGTTGAGAATACTTCATTGTGCCCATCTGAATTAGCTTATCTTGCTCCCTAGTCAAGTCAGCAATGAATGAATCCAAAGAAGGCATTTTCCATGTAGTGCCAAGGGCACTTTTTGTGGCATGGAAAGTGGAGACAAAGACTGAATAGCTTGGACCTAACTTTGTGAGAATAGAAAGTATGAGTTGATCATCTTTCTTCTCTATCTCACATTCTTTCAGTTGCAATCTAAGGGCCTTAAACTTAGTGAAGAAGTCTTGTAGGGTGTCAAAGTTGCTAGGACTTAGACTTATGAGTTCATTTTCGAGCTTATGACCTCTCATATCATCAAGCTTCCCAAATAACTTTTCTAAGGTGTCCCATATGTCATTGGGAGTCTGAGAGGATTCCAGATGGAAGAAAATTTTTGGGAACACAGACAAGCTCAGTAATGCAAAGGCTTCATCACTATGGTTGTACCACTTAAACTTTTCAGCATCTGTGTTGGGTTCTACTTCTGTACCCATGGTGATCCTATACAACCCTTTGCTTCTAAGAATGATTGATATTTTAAATTTTCATTCATGATATTTGAAGGGTGTTATGGGTATAAGTTGAAAATAATCCATTTTTTAGCTAAATTTAAGTGAAGTTGTGTTGATTGCAAGTTGTGAATGTATGCAGAAAGGAGAATGAAATCAAGTTGTGAAAAGCAATCACACCCCCCCCACCAAAATATTGAGCCCCCCCCAAATATGCAAGTACATGATCAAAAGACTTCGGACTCAGTTGAAAATGCGTCTTAGAGCAATTAGTGCAAGACTAAAGTAAATAGGACGTCGGACCCAGTGAAAATGCATCCTGGGAGACCCAAATTTTTGGCACTTTATAAACTAGTGCATTTTTGACAATTAACAAGTCTATGATGTGGAAAATTGAATTAAAAACACTTTTACAAAAAATGGCACCCAAAACTGAGCTACGATTTGCAAGATATTAAAGGTACAATTTTCTCATAAATTAGTGTTTTTACAAAAAAATACTAAAACATTAAAAAAATGCCTGTTATGGGAGAGAAAGTGGCCTTCCAACCACTCATTGGATTTGGCATGAAATGAGGAATCCAAAGGAGGTTTTTGTGAGGGGTAATTGGCCTCCCGCCAACCCAGGACTCACCCTTTGTCTTCGACAAGCAAAGATACAAGTTTTAATTAAAAATTCCCAAAATACAAAACTATCTAAAAAATTAAATACTTAGTCAAATTGACTAATTTTTATTTTAACAGGTCAATTTTAACTAAAAATAATAAAGCAAGGATAATTTTTTAGGATGCCAAGTGTCCAAGGGGCACCACATAGGATGCCAAGTAAGGAAGGGGCATCCAAAAATGAACAGTCCAAAATTTGATAGCAAAAAAGATAAAAAATGAATGTTTAGACCTGCTGGACGCGTCGTATGGCTTGCTTGGTGGTAGAACTGAAGGCACCTTGCTGGAGATTGGTGTGCTGGAAGGATAGAGGCTGAAGGCATTGCAAAAGTTGAAGGCACCTTGTTGGAAGAAATAACTGCAGAAGCTTGGCGTGGAAAATAGAATTTCAATGCACAACTGTAAACCTGGACATTGTACAGTCCATTTTGCCATGCTAGAGAAGACTTTGGCATGGCAGAATATTCCACAAAGAACAATGGCACAGAAGGTTGCACCTTACAGCCTGTGGCAGAATTGAATACTCACTGAAGGTGCCTTGGTTTGCTGGAAGTATAAAGGCAGAAAGTATGCTCTACCAGATGAGTTTCCAGAACCCTCACCAAAAAAGAAACTCAGCAGGTAGCTCACAACAGTATGAAGAGGCTTGCAACAAAGTTAGTCCTCCCTTTACTGCTCCACACAACAAAAGACACCCAGAGGCCAAGGATTTCCAAAGAAACTAACCAGAATATATATATATATATATATATATATATATATATATATATTAGACCAAATCTAGAATAAAAAAATAAAGAGAACTCCACTCATCTTGATTTCAAAAAATAAGCTAGAAGCATAATCACACACAAGATTACTAGGTTTGCTCTGATACCATATCAGAGTTGTTGCTAGAATCCAAATAACACGAGTGAAATGGAGACATGATCACACAAGATGAACAAGTGCACACCACATAGATGCTAAAGCAATTTGAAAATAAAAAGAAGATAAATTGCACAAGACAAAAATAAAGAAAACCAAAATCTGATTAACATGAAATGGCTGAAATGAAGAATACATATAGGAGAGCTAGTAAGTAACTCCTCCACAAATGGTGGTCAAGGCACCCCAAGAATAGACTCCTCCTCAAAAGGTGGTCAAAGCACCCCAATAATAGACTCCTCCAAAAAGGTGGTGACAAGGTGCTAAGAATAGAGAAGTAACTCCTATACCCGGAATAGCCGGTCAAAGGAGTCACTTATGACATTCTTATGACACCTTATGACACAAATATGACACACAATCTCCACATAAGCTAGCCTATCCCACAAATTTAGGAAAACTCCATGTATACAAAAATATATAATATTCCCTAATTAATAAATAGGGAAAAATAAAAACCTACACTAATAGGGACATGGCTTAGAAGTGAGGTGGCTTGAAGTGGGGAAACATACCCTACTTGGGCCCATAGCCAAAGGTTCTTAATGACATCATTAAGCATCACAAGGTCCCCCTTTCAAAGTATGGAAATTTTTTTTCTTAAGAGGCCATCATTCAACATCATCTTTTGTCTTCATGCATCAAAGTGGTGTCCAAAGTGGAGTTCCCACATGTTGGGTTATTTAGAAAGGACAAATGGGCATTATCTCAACCCATTTTGGATCCATTATCAAGGTTGGAGACACACTAACCAAGTGGGAGACCCATTAACAAAGTGGGAATCCCATCATCCTTATCGCCTTAATCCACTTATGCACCCACATGGAAATTGATGCCACATTTCCACTATTCCACCCTATGTCATGTTTATTGGCATGAAATGTTATAAATATAACCTCTCTTTCATCTATTTTGGTCAATGTTTGGTTGGAAGCATTCATATTACATGTTGTGGTTGCTTGTCAAGGAGGTCATCCATTTTGGAGGAGAGGAACTCAAAGTAAGCAGACTCTATTAGAATTCCAATCCATCAACAACATCTTCATCACCCATATTCATCAACCATCTTCAAGCATGAGGTATATCATGTCAATTTCATTATTTCAATTTCTTCACCCCTTGACCTCTTCTTTATTCACCTCTAAACCTCAACCCCTTGACCTTCTTTTTTTGACCTCTAAACCTCAACCTCTTGGCCTTCTTCTTTTCTTGACCATCTTGACCATTTACCATTTACCTTCTTGACATCTTGACCATTTACCTCTACCATCTTGACCATCTTAACCATTTACCATTTACCTTCTTGATATCTTGACCATTTACCATTTATCACATTTCTTAGCATTTTAGAATTTAACTTAATGTTATCTTGTTAGAAGCATTAGCACTAATTTGTAAAGTATTTATTTCTTTATTATTATTATTATTATTATTATTATTATTATTATTATTATTATTATTATTATTATTATTATTACCAATCATTTCTTTCAACATCAACTTGTTTAGAACATATGGATTGACAGCCTCCTAAAAATATCTCGCTTCTAGGATCTAGCTATCGCTAGGTAATATATCCAACTACTTATTTAACAAACAAGTTTCCTTTAAGTTATTTTTATCTATAGTTCATCCTCCCAAGTCAAAGAGGAGCTATTCACAACCATCTAAACTTCAATGAGTGCATGATCAATCAGGTATTCCTACCACACCCATAATTAGTTTCTTTCTTCCAAAAATTAAGAAATGAGGAAAAATTCATAGACACATTTTGGCATGCCCATTGGGACCCTAGAGTGTTCTTGGGTTCATAGTTTTAGGACATTTAATTTCATTATTATGATTTCATCCTTTAAAATTTTCATTTCTAAAAATTAAGCGTTCTTCCTTTCATTTCTGCATTGAAAATCTTAGTTTGAATTCTTCTTTTCCAAAGTATGTTTTAGTCTTTCTTTGTATTTCTAAAAAAAACAAAAAATCAAAAGGCACTCATCCTAGGATTAGGACTTGCATCCTCATATCGCATTTAGGTGCATCATATTTGTTATTTTATTCATTTGAAAAGAAATCAAAATTTTCCTTTGGGTTTAAAATCAGCTTGCATCCATTGCTTGGTTGCTTGTTTAGTTCACATAGTTTAATTTAAACTGGTGAAATTAAACGTAGCATCACTTCTTATCACACACAAACCAAACCACTTTCACCAATATAAACATCAAATACACTTGAGACAAGTCCCAAATAGGATTTCATCACCTATCAGTAACCTTACCCTTTCCCAAAAATCCTACTTAAAGGTCATTATCAATAGGAAAATAAACTCAACTCTCTGGTTGAGTATAAACTCTAGATATTGATATATACTAAATAAACACTGACACCCATATCACTACGATGTGTGAAGTGAGGGGGTAGGCCCCAATACCAAACCACACATTGATTCCAATACAGATTCCTCTTGATCACTTACATAACCTAAAACCAACCATAGACTCCCTTTTTAATACTTGTTATACAATCCAATTTTAGTCACACACCTTATTATGACATAAGATAAAAGTGAAATAATTAAAACTTTATGGCTTAACACATCTTAGTCTATTTTTTGATTGATTTGATCTTTTTCTTGGTTTGCTTTGTGTTTGAGGTGTGAGTTTGTATCATTTCTTTCCTATTTTCTCACATGGTCTTTAGTAGAAAACAATTGAGAAATTAGACCAACCAAAGACCACCTTCCTCTTCCTCCTCCTCTATAGAGTATATTTTAGATGTTGAGGGTTCTCCTTATCATTCTCCCCCTCTTGCCATGCCTCAAATAATTGTTGAGGGGATGTGGATTTTGCCACATTCCTTGACAACAACTCTGTATCCCTCCAGCATTACCTTAACACCTTAGCTCACCATACCCTATTGCCTTGGTTCCTCCTATAGATCCACCATATGGCATACCTCCCTCTCTTATGGTTAGTGTTACCTCCACTCAACTTTTGATCACTAAAGACTCTTTTTATACCAATATCCCATCTACTACCACCACTAAAACCCAATCCAACCTTCCAAATAATAACCAAACACCCCCTACACCAACCAACGCCTCCAATGTAGGGGAAACCTTACCTCTTGTTAGCTATACCCTATCTACCATAGGATTAACTTCTACCCATATTTATACCCTTCCTCTCTTTACTACCGAGCCACCAATTTCTACCCCACTCCAAATTTTGGTACTTTCCATACCTTATATTCTTCCACCCATTAACACAAGGGCTACCACTCAACCTTAACCCACCACTTCAACCATACCTTCAAACCAACCCATGACCATCTGTCAATAAACCCTTATGACATCATACCAGAATGTTCTTAACCCATAGGGATACATACCCCCTTCTACACAACATTTTGTGCCCACATACCAATATGTGGCATCATCCCAACCTTCCATGACCACATACCAATATGTGGCATCCTCTCAATGTTCTACCTATTATCCATACATTATAGCCACCCAACATCAACCAAATCTACCACCCACTTATGGATCTCATCAACCCCAAAAAGACCTAATGAAGATACTTATAGACAAGATGACCACCTTAGAGTCATCCATATTGGGTGGTTATAGCATCTTGTCAAATGACCACATTTGTAATGAGCCAATCCATCCATCCATACCAAGTAAGCCATATCCTCCCAAACAAGATTGTCCCAAGTTCTCTAAGATTCAAGGTAAGGAGGATCCCCAACAACACCTTAGGGAGTTTAGGCATGCTTGCTATCTCATCACCTACGATGATGCCCTTCTTTTATGCACCTTCCCCATGTCTCTAGCCAGCTAGGCCTTAGATTGGTATAGTGCCTTACCCAAACATTCCATCTTTTCCTTTACCCAACTAGCCCAAACCTTCTTAGATCAATTTTTTATCAATATCTCTAAGAAAGTTTCTACCACTGACCTCTACTCTATCCGACAGTTTGAGGATGAATCTGTTGTTGATTTTATGGCTCATTGGAGTAGCATAATTAACCAAGGTTCCTTTTCCTTGCCTCAACTTGAACTCATAAATATCTTTGCTCAGAAATGTACCAATCATATATCCTCCACGTTGCATGTCCAAAGCTTATGAACCTTTATTTAAGATTTTACTATGTCACATAAGATATAGAAAAAATCCATTAATGAAGGGAATCTAAAACTAAAGAACAAGAACTCAGCCTACAAAACCAATGATTCCTTTTCTTCCAAACTGAATAACTAGTCCAATACCAATACCAAGGGTAAAGCAACCATGAATGTAATTGTCCTTATAGACACTCACCCACCATCCATCAACTAACTAAATTCCTATAGTTAATCAAAGCAAAACCCAAATAACCAAACCTAAACAACCAGAAGCAATTCACTTCACTTGGAAAATATTATGCTTCAATCTAGGATAAGTTATTGAAAGCTAATTTCATTCAATTTCCTCATATTAAACCACCCCAATAATTTGACTCTTCTTGTCTTGTACTTAGTTGGTACAATGAGAATGATTTATGTGTCTTTTACCAAGTGATGGGACATAATATCAATAGGTGAAACACCTTCAAGAACCTTGTCCAATCCCTCATTGACAAGGGGGAGCTTACATTAAACAACCCCAATGCGCCACCAAACCAAGCCCTTGATATATTTAGGCAAACTTTCCCAAACCATGCTCCTACCAAGAATGGGAGAAATAACATTGAGTGTTCTCATGATACCCATATTGTTAACATGGTTATTGATACACTTGATACTAAAGAACTTGCTCACCAACCTACCTATCCATCATCATCTCTAATTATTGAGGTAGTAGAGTTACCTTCTCCCCTTTTGAAAACCCAAACTGAGGAAATACCCTTTCTCCTCCTTCACTCATCAAGTTAGTGGAATCACCAACTTCCCCTTCGATCGACATAGTAGACCACACACCCATATTAACTTCCTCACTAATTACCAAGAAGCTCACCCCTCCCACAAAAATCCTCATGTTTAC
Source organism: Torreya grandis (assembly GCA_037957365.1). Classification (NCBI taxonomy): domain Eukaryota; kingdom Viridiplantae; phylum Streptophyta; class Pinopsida; order Cupressales; family Taxaceae; genus Torreya; species Torreya grandis. The sequence goes on along the minus strand of JARHVA010004414.1, from coordinate 798,545 downwards.
TCCTCCCAAAAAGGATTTTCCTATCCCAACCTTGCATCCTTTGATTAAGGAAGAGGACAAGGTTACCATCCCTATGTTTCCACCTAGGGGGTTATCTTTTAGATCCACCATCCAAGGAATCAAATCAAACTACAAACCCTTCTCTAGGCAACTATAAAAATTATAATTTGTCTCAAACCCTAATATGGATTGATCCACCTTCTAGTAGTAATTAGCTCTCCCTTATATCACTAGACTAGAACCTCTAACCCCTTCTTTGGTGGATTATCCCACCACTTATATTGACCAAACTATTACCATATCTACCCAACCAACCAAAACTTCCACCCAACCATCTAAAACCTCCACCAGATTAACTAATCCTCAACCACTTAATCTAATAAATACCCAAGTAGCCAAAACCTCTCTTATCATCCCAACTAGATATACTTAAAACCTTGTTATTCTCCCTACACTAAGCCTTAGTCACCCATTTGTGAAAGTAGAGCTAACCCATTTAAAACCAACAACCAAGTGCTAAACCAAAAAAACTAAAGAGGTAAAACCACCCAAAGTCCCAAAGCCCCAAATTTTAGCTCCCTCAACCTTGCCCTCCATTTTGGGGCCTCATCCCTCTACCTTAAGCAAGAATCCAATTATCTCTACCAAAACCACACCACCTCTATTGGTTACACCTTCACACATGATTTCTAATGTACCTCTCTTTACCACACCAACAATACCTAAGATACCTAACTTGCAATCCTCTACCTCTAGCTCATCAACCTCCTTACCTAAACTAAAGCTATCAACCAAGTGTACTACCTTACCTAAGACACCTATTACCAACCTACTTATAAATAACCCTCTGCCTCAATACCCAAAGAAAAGACCACTAATACTTTACAACCTTTAGTTGAGTCCTATTCAACCATTATCCATAAGTTATTACAAGATTATTGCTTATCCTTACATCCCATTAGACCCTTTGACCCTCTTTATTCTAAACCTACCTAGTATAATGACCACTATGTGTAATCTTACCATAGGACACTTGTCCATGAGATGAAGAACTACAAATCTCTCCAAACTCTTATCCACTAGATTTTCGATGGAGATGATTTCTTAATAGATGAACCTCCATTGAAACCCATATCAATCCAAACATCAACCATACCTTCTCAACACTTACCTTCTCCTCCACCCTTACCTAATAGTGAAGATGAGTCTGACCACCTTACTACCTTAACCTCTCCTTCTATCCATACTATCAATGTGGTCACTAGATCACAACAAAAGGATAAAGGGAAGGATAAGGTTTCCATTCCTTAGACTTGACCCTCTTCAAACTCCCAACAAATCCACACCCAACTATATCCATCATCAACTAAACCCAAGGTGTCTATTTTAGGTGCCCCTCAATCTCACCCTTCAAAATCCATCCAGAGAGTTATCCTAAAATAGCTTCATTAGACCCCCCAAAAAATGATTTTGTATGAGTTGATAACTACCTCTCCTCATCAGCACCAAGCACTAATAGAGGCTTTGCAATCCATCGAGGTCCAACCCAAGGAACCTCAACCTCTTGCTACCTTTATTAGTGCCATTCAAATTTCCAACCTTGTCACCTTCAAAGGTTTAGAAATACCTTCCATCCACCTTGAGGACCTAGATCCCTCACTATTTATTACTACTTACATCAACCAAACTTGTATCAAATAGATCATAATTTATGGGGGAGCTAGTACTAACATTATCTCCTCCTAGGCCTACAACCAACTCAACTTATTGAACAATGTCATGTCTGAATCCTCAACCATCATTTTCTCCTTCAATGATACCATGGCCACTACCTTGGAAATTGTCATCCTTTATATTTATGTAGGACCCCACACTCCCCAAAATCCTATATGTTGTGGAAGGAGAATTCCAATACAACATTTTGTTGTGATGCCTTGGATTTGCTCCATGAGATGCATTCCCTGTACCCTCCACCATTGCATCAAGTTTAAGCATGAGGTCTTGGTCATCACCATCCAAGTAGACCCAAGTCCTTTCTCAACATGTAACATGACCTATCACCCTAATGATGTCCTCATAACCCCATCCATCACACCTTCAACCACTAAACCCAAACTATTAGCCACCAATATGGATATCATATCCTCTTCTACCAATGAAGCACTAACAAGCTCATCCATCCCTTCCGATCAGATCCTTGTAGAGGAGCCTTTGGAATCTATGTTCCAACATATCTCATTAGGTGAGTATCAAATTTTAGATCTTAATGTTTTCCCTACTCCTCATGAGTATGGGAAACTCACCAACTAACTAATATATGACCCCAATGTCAGAACTATCATTCCCTTTGGACCTCCCAATTGTTATACCCATTTTATCTATGGGAGACTCAACAAACCCATTAGTGATTCTATCACCTATTCTTTGCCTTAACCATTTAATGGTTATTTCTCTTACCTATATAAACCAAGCTTTTCCTAGACATACCTTGATCGGTGTGGTTGGAAAGGCTTTGGCCTTGGGTAGTATGAGCATGGACCACATGAAATAGTCAACATTGAGACCAAAAAAACTTATAAGAAACATGGCCTTGGTTTCATCCTACCCAAAAAGAAGCAACTAAAACCACCTACTATCATCATTGTTGAGGAGGATACCCCTTTATCACTGATCTCACCTCCACTTGCATGTGACGATGATGATATCATCACACCTAATTTTTTTCCATCAACATGATCACCCTTGGACCCCTGACTTATCAGAAGGAAGTGGAAACCATCACCATCCCTTTGACCCATCTTAATAGGATAGGGAAAGACTCTCCTACCATTAACACTCTTTAGTGCTAAGATGATGATTCTATTCTCACCTACCTTGGTGCTCTAGATTCTTCAATCCACAAATCCATTCCTCTTGAGACCTCGACTATGTTGAATGAATCCACCATAGATATCAACTTAGGCACTCCAGACAATGCTCACATTATCAAATTAGGCTAATCATTAAATACCAAGGAACTTCAAGATTTCCCCTCTTTTCTTCAAGACTTCAACATAGCATTCAATTGGTCTTATATTGATATGACCAAGATTGACCCCACTTTTACTACCCATAACATAGTCACTCATTGTGATGCCAAACTTATCAAGTAGAAGCTTTGATGCATGCATCTTTATATATCCCTTCTCATCAAAGAAGAGATCCAACATTTCCTATCTATAAACTTCATTCAACCCATTGACTACCCCTAATGGGTCTCAAATGTCATACTTGTCACCAAAACCATAAGAGGAATATGTATTTATGTGGAATTTCATGACCTCAACCTCACCTACCCCAAGGATAACTTTGCTCTACCCAACATCAACTAACTTGTTGATCTTAAAACTAGCCACAAGATGTTATTTCTCATGGATGGGTTTTCGAGTTATAATCAGATCTTAATTGCTCCCTAAAATCAACACAAAACTACCTTTACCACCCCTTGGGGAACCTTTTTTTATAGAGTCATACCTTTTGGGTTAAATAATGCTAGTGCAACCTACCAATGTGCCATGACCTACATCTTTCATGACCTTATCCACAAGATTATAGAGGACTATATGGATGACTTTCTTCAAAAATTCTAACTTTGAAAAGATCACTTAGTCATTCTTAAGATCATATTCAAATGCCTCATCCATTATCATGTCCATCTTAACTCCAATAAATGCATCTTTGAGATCTTGTCAAGAAATCTTCTTAGCTTCATTATCTCCCTTCGTGGAATCAAAGTAGATCCTGCCAAATACTTTATCATGAAAGAGGCCCAACCTAACATGACCAACTAAAACCAAATTCTCCCACCATTTTTAATGTAGAAGAGGCCCAACCTGACCTTTGGTATCAACAAAATTTTGACTACCTCAACCTTGGTATTGTTCTTTTTGGCCTGTCTAGGAATGCTCAATGAGAATTTCTCTAGATTACCTCTCGTTATACCATTATGGGAGGAATTATTTATAATCATGGCTTTGACAACCTCCTCTTTTTTTTCCTACATAGTCATAAAATCTCTCATGCTATCAAATAAATCTATGACATAATCAATGGGAGTCACTTTAGTGGCTTTGTTGTAACTAAGCGCATCCTCCATCTCAATTATTACTGGCCTACCCTTAACCATAATTGTTTTGATTATGTGAAAAAGTGTGTTAAGTGTCAACAACATGTCAATTTATATCATGCATTTATCCATAGCCTTCACATTTCCACTGATTTTTGGCCCTTCTCACAATGGGGCCTCTTATTGGTGAAATCAACCCTCATTCCTCATAGTGACACAACTCTATTATCACCACAACTAAGTATTTTAATAAGTAGAGGTTATTCCTCTAGTCTTGACCAAAGTGGAGAAGATTATCAACTTTATCAACCATCATATCATCTACTGCTTTGGTGTTCCTCATAATATTATCACCAACAATGGTAAATATTTTAAGAACAAATAAGTTTAGGGTTTATATGATGTATTCAACATTAGGCTATGTTTCTCCTCGCCTTATCACCCTCAAGATAATAAATAGGTTGAGGCTTCTAAAAAAACTATTAATAACATGCTATCTAAAATAGTCAATAAATTTGGTCAAGATTGGCATTTACACATTCCCTTCACTTTATGGGCTTTGCATACTAGCATTAGAACTCCTATGAGTGCTACACATTTCTCCCTTGTGTTTAGAGTGGAGGTTATCTTACATCTTTAAATCTAAATTCCATCTCTTCACATATCTTTGTAAGATCTTATTTTAGAGGATGATTATCGTCAACACCATTTAACCCAACTTGATCTACTTGATGAGTGTTGTTTAGCATCCCTTACCCATCTCCATGTCTATCAAGAGTGTATCAAACATGCCTATAAAAAAACACTTTAAATTGTAAGAAATAAAAATTCCCTCTCTTCACATATCTTTGCAAGATCTTAATTTAGAGAATGATTATCATCAGCACTATTTAGCCCAGCTTGAGCTACTTGATGAGTGTCGTTTAGCATCCCTTACCCATATCCATGTCTATCAAGAGCATATCAAGAATGCCTATAGATAAAAATTTAAATTACAATAATTAAATATCATAGACCTCATCCTAAAGGAAAATTAGCATGTCACTAATATGGAGAAAAGAAATCAAGGTAAGTTTGCTTTCAATTGGCTTGGACATTATATCATAACTCACAAGTATGGGTCGAGAGCTTATCGGTTGCCTTATTTCAAAGGCCACCTCAAATGAGAGCCCTAATATTTTACATATGCACCCTTTCTTTTGTTAAGATAGATCAAGTCGACCTTTTGCTTACCTTAAGCTCATTCCTTGCTATCCACCTACATTAATCTCCCTATTTTAGGTGAAACTAATTAAAATTGAATAATGTTATTAGCTATCACTAACATAACCTTATCTTGTACAATGGGTATCAAAGATCTACCCATGACATGGTTCTCATGGTACTTTCCACCACTTTTCAGGATGGGTCCCCATGATTGTTGTCAACTAAATCTTTTCATACCTAGTCTACCTTCTTGTGCTTCTAGCTTTGCCTTCATAAAGGTGAACACTAAGTTATCCTAAGCAAGTCTATGTTAATTATAATCAAAGAAAAATAATAAAATTCCTATCACTAGCAATCATGGGTCATTCCTAGGATTCACAAACTGCTCCCTTGAAGGATAGCTATTGAAAATTTATTTGAAATTTCCAAATATAAGGTAGACTACTCTTTTGAAGGATAGATATAAAAAACATCAAACAAAGCACATAAACATAGATCACTCCTTTAAAGGATGGTTGAGTAAAGCATATTTCAAAGCATAGTAATTTCTTAAAAGCTTCCTACATTTATCAGCTTCCTATATACAACAATACAACAAAAGACCCATTCTTAAAAAAAAAATAAATAAAACCTCTTCTTGAAAATTGTAATCATCTTTCACAAGTAGACTTCCCACATTGATCAGTCTACAACATTTTGACATAGAGTTGTTTATAACTAACTCTTTAGGAACCTATATAAGTGGCATGCTAGTATCATAATAGGGTTCCATTTTCTCCCATCTCCCCATTACACTATATGCAAGGGATAAAAAAGCTTACTTAACATTATGTGGTCAAAGACACTTTTTAACTCACTAATGACCACTCATGTGAAGCATTTGAAGGGATTATGTTCATTAACCTGATCCCACTTTGGGTCTATTTTTAGTCCTTGTTAAAGAAGAAGCATCATGCCCTCTTCTTATCCTATTGTGTTTAGTTGATATTTTCATTATGACATTCATCTTTTGATTATATTCTTCACTTGACCATCTAGTGTTGCTTATTGCCTTACCTCATATGTTTTACCTTAATTAAGATAACAACTACCATAAGCATAATAACATCAAACTATACAATATTTTATTTAGGGTACGAGGCATCATATGACACATATAAATTCATCACATTACACAAACATTATTTAAGGTGCATACATACCTTATTTTCCTACTTAGGCATTACATTGATTATCTAGTGATTTTATATTCATGTCAAGCCATCCTCCTAGTTGATTAATTACTGAGCTAGCCTTAACAACATTCCATGTGTCGATAACCACTAAGGGGCGTATTCTATTGCTCTCTTCTACATTCCTCCCCTTAGGATGGGAATCATATTTCACTCTAGGTCTTTTAGCTTGCTCAGCTTCCCTTTGTTCTAGCTATTTTACTTGCATGGATAATGCCTATCATTGCCTCAATGTGCATCCCCTAAAACAATGAGGATTCCCTCCATGAAATGGATGAGGGTGATGTTCTCTAGACCTACATCTTATGTAGTGAAATTCTCACCTTATTTTCTACTATCGTGGTTGGATTTCAGGCTTAGGTTCAATCTGTGGGTGCCTTTCCCTTTGCCATTGGTTCAACAGTTCTTCCAACACTGCCATTACATGTTGTAGTATTTGAGAGATATTAATATTCAATGCATAGATTATTTTTGGTCATGGGGGTCGATAATAATCTTCACCTTCATTTCCATCATCCCAATGTTCACCATCTTCAACCTTTTGTAGTTCTCTACACTGTCAACAACCTAAAAAATCAATGACTTCACGTTGAATGCTTGTTTTTAACATGAATATTTAAGTAGAGTACCTGAGTGTTATTTTTCAATGACATGATTATCCATTCCACCAATTGAGTGTGTCCTATGATGTCATTAATTTCATTACATAGTCTTACCACTTGAAATGGTAATGTATACATACCTTTTTGCATGGATGCATAGCCCTCGGTCTAGCTGGTCATCTTGATAAAGTTACTATGCACCATCATGATTTATTTTTGTCACTCATATTTGAATATCCTTATCATTTAACCCACATCTAATGTCTTTATTTTGTATCTTGTTTTCCTCATAGGCTTGGTAATATTTTATGTCATTATCACCTTTGCCCCATCTTATCCAGTTGTATATGTAATATTGTAGGTCACACAACTTCCTACTTGTAGGTCCCCTTTTAGTGGAACCCAAGGTCATTAGTTCTGAGGTATTGGGATAGATGATGGAAATATGGACACCTTTTACCCAAACTAGCTATGCAGCTCTTGAGTAAGGCACAGTCTATCCTCTATCTCTCACCACATTGTTACTTTTCTACCATTTAAAATCTACTAAACCTTCAAATAAAATCATTGCAAGTCATCACTTCACTAGTTCCCATAAAAATTGACTCGTAGTGATGATGAAATTTTGCTAAAGAGACTATACAGCTCTTAATAGATGCCCATCTTATAAAACTCAGTTCGTAGTGATAGATGCCGTCAATATGCTTATACCCTGACATAATTTTATAAGACATAGCCTCCTCACAAAGGCACCTCTTCTTTGGCTTAGCTCCATTAAAGGACATTTTTGGTGATTAGAATTATGTTAATATCTTATTTATCTTACCTTTTCCATCTATGTTTTCTCATCCTCATGAGTGTAGGATCATTATGGTGATTGTTCACCAATCTCTACCCATTGTTTTCACCATTATGTGAGCACATTTTCCATATGATCTCACTATTTTTCAATTAATCTAAGACAAACACCCTCAATGTCACCTTCACTAAAACCTAAAGTCTCCATTTTAGGATCCTTCTCCATCAACCCCTCATACACCATGTGGTACATCTAATTGGGGAAACCTATTTGAACACCACTAACCAACCTTTGGAGAACTACATTTGGCCTAAAATTTTGTCAGATATTACATCCATGAAACTATGTAGGTAGCATCCTCTTACCTAGTGCATATAGAGTCAGCTTGGCCATGTCCTATCTACACCATTGCAAACCACCCAACCAATAAACCATTCAATCACATCCCCTTAGATGTTGGTCATTTTTTGACCCCACGCTATTTACATACTTTATGACAAGTGTTCCTTGGTCCTTTTGATCACACCAACCAACTTTTCTATGTTAACCATTTAAATTTAAACCACTTGATGCCCAAGTAGACCATTTACATTTTTCAAGGGAGCACTTCCTAGCTTAAATACTCACAAAATCACCAACCTTGTCTAAGAGGCTAATAGGTATACCTAGTCGTAGTTATGGTCACATGGTACATTGGTCACTTGTCTCTTAGAATTGACCTTTATTATTACTAACATTGACAACTTTAGTTTGTGTGTAATCTTGGCTATCGCACTTAATCACATTTTATGTGCATGTTTACATTTTAAATTCCCAACCCTTTGTGTCCCTAATTGTGTGACTCACCATCAACTACTTATCAAACCCATACCCAATTCCACTTTCCCTCATCACCTCTCAGATTGAGGGGGAACACCTCCTTCAACACTTAGAGCAACCTAAACTTTGACCAAGAAATATATTTTTGTTTTGTATCTTGTTAATTCAAAGGTGTATAACAAAAAGGGGTAAAATATAGACACTAAAATACTGCACATAAATAATTCTATATGTCTACATGCCTTGAGGCCCACCCTAGGGACCATATAAACCTTATTAACCCTTAACCCAACCCTCTTAGCCTAACCAAGTCACTATTCTAAAACATTATTCAAAAATTACTATTTGAAAACACTATTATAAGTACTATTCATTATCACTATTCACTGGCACTATTCATGATGACATGGCATATCACTACTCATGGTGACATAGCAAGGTCACTCAATAGTGATATGGCAAGTGATGTGGAAAGTGACATGGCTTGAAAGTGAGGTTCTTGAAGTGGGACATCATACCATACTTGGGACCCTTGCCTAAGGTGCTTAATGATATCATTAAGTATCACAAGGGCACCCTTTCAAAGTATTGTGAATTTCTCCTTAAGGGGCCATAATTCAATATCATCTTTTATCTTCATGCATCAAAGTGGTGTCTAAGGTGGATTTCTCACTTGTTGGGTGATTTGGAAATGACAAATGGGCATTATCTCAACCCATTTTTGACCCATTAGGAAAGTGGGAGACACACCAACCATGTGGGAGACCAATTAGCCAAGTGGGAATTCCACCACCCTTATCCTCTTAACCCACTTATGCACCCACTTGGAAAATGGTGCCATATTTCCACTATTCCACCCTTTGTCATGTTTTTTGGCATGAAATGCTATAAATATGACCACCTTTTATACATTTTGGTTAGTATTTCTTTGGAAGCATTCATCTTACATGTTGTGTTTACTTTTCAAGGAGGTCATCCATCTTGGAGGAGAGGAGATCAAAGCAGCCAAACTATGCTAGAATTGTAAGCCATCAACATCTTCATTAACCATCTTCATCAACCATCTTCAAGCATGAGGTATATCATTAAAATTTCATAGTTTTAATTTATTCACCCCTTGACCTATTCTTTCTTAACCTCTAAACCTCAACCCCTTGGCCTTCTTGTTTTCTTGACTTCTAAATCGCAACCTCTTGGCCTTCTTATTTTCTTGACCATCTTGACCATTTACCATTTACCTTCTTGACATCTTGACCATTTAACTCTACCATCTTGACCATTTACCTATACCATCTCAACCATATTGACCATTTACCATTTACCTTCTTGACATGTTGACCATTTACCATTTACCTTCTTGACATCTTGACCATTTATCATTACCACATTTCTTAGCATTTTAGAATTTAACTTAATGTTATCTTTTTAGAAGCATTAACACTTCTTTGTAAAGCATTTAGTTTTTTAGATATATTAATTTTAGATATGATATCTTTATTATCAAACATTTCTTTCAATATCAACTTGTTTAAAGTAGGTGGATTGACATCCTCCTAGGAAGATATCACTTCCAGGATCTTGCTATCGCTAGGCAATCCATCGAACTACTTATCTAACAAATAAGTTTCCATTAAGTAATTTCTTATCTACAAGTCATCCTACCAAACTAAATAGGATCTCTTCACAACCGTCTAGACTTCAGTGAGTGCAAAATAAATTAGGTATTTATACCACACCTATAATTAGTTTCTTTCCTTGACAAATTAAGAAATGAGGAAAAAATCATAGAAACAAACATAGCAAGCTAGGCCAACTCTTTTGATAGGGTTTGGAAAATAAAAATTAAGATAAAATGAAAGAAATCATACACAATACCTTCCCAAGAGTATCCCATCACCTAAATGCATCTTAAAACATGATTTTCCCCTTGATTTGGTGCTCAAGTCTTTGAAAATGATGCAAAGCAAAACTCTTCCATCATCTCTTGCTCACCAATGAAACTAGGATCATGATAAGAAAATTAATGCTATGCTTATCTTGAATCTATTATATTCTAAATTAAGCATAATAAACACCACACACAAATAATTTGTAGAAAGAATTTTGCATAATACGTTTACACAAATGAAGCTTAATCAAATTGGTCTTGGCCCTTCTATTTATAGATTTTCTAAACTGATCAAGATCAACCATGACCATCCATCTTAAAATTAAGATGAGTGGTCATGAATTAATCTAATTTTATATAATTAATTCATAAATATCCTCATAAATATTTATAAGGAAGGGGTATTAAAGAGGCATGGGAGGCCATAAACCTAATATTTATTACATTTATGGCTTATGAATGCAACCCCATTGATGATGTCATCTGATGATGCAGATAGTAGGAATCAATTTCTAACTAGAAGATATTCAATAAATTTCATGGATTTTCCACTTAAGCACTTGATTTTAATTAATAGTCCAAAGTGAGAATAATTAAAATTTAAGTAATTCTTTGAAAATTTGTTGCACATCATTAATCAAACTAGTCAAGAATGTCAAATTACTGGGTCATAATTTGACTAGAGGGGAATTATAAGGTGATGTTAGTTGAATAGAGACCAATATCCCATTTTGGATGTTGTTGACACAAAATAACATATGTATATGTCATGTTTTTTCAAATTCAAGAAAAGAGTGATCCAAAGCACCAAAATGCATTTTCATCATTTTGACTTGAAATGATTTAAGAAAATTTAATAATCACATAAAATGCATTATCCCTAAATGGGATACATTAGCCTAAATTGGTATTTGTATATGACAAAATCATATCATTTAGCACGTTTAAGTGATTTTGGCTCAAATTGTGCATTTTCAAGATTTTCAAGTAAGATTGATATTTTCAACATAACAGTCTTAGGAATTGAATGTCTATAATGAGAAGCTATCTTATGCATAGATTTTTAAACTCAAGAAATGTTAAAATGAATTAGTCAGTGGCTATGTACTTTGATATAATAATATGCCAGCCAAGATGATTGATGTTATAGCTAAAAATGAGTCACAAGACATGTTCAAGAAAATTTTGCTCACAGATCAATCCACAAGTCAATTATATTCAAGAGATTCAAATACTTTGATGAGCTATGCCATATAGTATAGGATAAATATGTTAAGATCATATCTTTGAACAACCTTAAGCATACATATACTTCTACAATTACCTCAATAATGAAGTTTCAAAACAAACCAAGTTACAAAATTAAACTAATTGATGATGATGATGATGATGATGACGATGATGACGATAATAATAATAATAATAATAATAATAATAATAATAATAATAATAATAATAATAATAATAATAATAATAATAACATTCAATGTAGCATTGTAAATGACAAAAAAATTACAATTGACAACTCCATCAAAAATGCAATTTTATAGATTACCATCACCTCCACATGTATTACTAAATAGTTTACTTGAGTGCAACCTCAACACACATCTTCCTTGATAAGAGCTCGATCCAAATTGGCCTACACCACATAACTATGATGGTAATGCATATTATGATTATCATTAGATTGTGGGACAATCTACAAACAAATGATTCAAATTGAGACATAAGCTATAAGATCTTATTGATGAAAAAATTATCGACTTAAGCATCCCTAAGAAGATTATAGACCACAACACAATGGAAATTAAAAGTTGAAAACTTTAATGATATATTTCTTACAAATGAGATGATAGAGACTGAGGACAATTCAAATGTATAGTATGCATACAATATACATCCTCCACTTGTGACATATAATCACCTAATATATGAAATTATCAGTGCACTCATTGAAACTTCACCACAATGTCTTATGAACACATTTTATAATAATGAGATTGTTGATAATAATTTATATTTTCATGCACCCTTCATATGAGTCTATATCACTAAATAACCCATTTAGAGTGTCATGATTGACAATGGGTGAATTTTAAAACATATGTATAATGACATTTCCTCACTCCCTTGTGTATCCATAACATGATTTACAAGATACATCAAGGGTATTAAGGGATTCTATGGACAAAAAAAACATTAGGATTGTTTTATTAAAATTTGAATTAATATGTGAACTAACCCTAATCAAGATAAATTAAATATAATCAATTAAAATATTTAAAATTGATTTGAAATAAGTAGAATGAATGTAAAAATTTTAATTCAACAAAGTGCACTTCGTTAAAAGAAGAATAACTATGAAATGAAATACAATTTTTAGTTTTTTTATCTTAGAATTGACTATGTTGACTAATATGTGACTAAATCATGAAAATAAGATTAGAATCTAAAAGTGCCTATAAGTTATGAGTATAAGTGAAGAAGGTCAGGACCATTCCATTTGGGTTAGAAACAACTAACAGTTGTAACCTGAACTATTCAATCCCAACTTTTACAAAAACTAAAAATCTATGTCATGATCATTTGCTACAACTTAAATGAGGTATGTATTCACATATTTCACCTTAGGAATTGTGTATAAGACCTAAAAATAACCTCTCCAAGGTTGAAACCTAAATAGGGCTTCCATTGATTGAAATTTTTCAAATAAAAAAGGAGGGGATTGTAAAGGGTTAAGATGACTGACTCTATGTGATAACATAGTGGAAGAAAATGTAGCGGTAAAAATGTAGTATGAAAAAAGTGTCACAAGGATAAAAAATCATGAGAAAAAAATCTTGCAGTATAGGTAATGTTGTAAAAATGTCACGAAGAGCATAATTGAGACATTTTAGTAATTATCACATTGTTTATTTGTTATCTAGTTCATTTTGGTGATAGTAGTTAACATTTCATGGTGAAAAAGTAATGCACAAAATTTATTAAAAAAATAAAAGAGAAAAATGTGATTTTGTGAGTTTGAACCTTTAGATGAAAGTTGTGTCATCTTCTTTGTGAGTGCATCCTTTACTATGTTTTATTCCTGAGATGTTTTATCCTCACTATATTTTTTCTTTGTTAAATTTTATCCTCGCTACATTTTTCATGCTTATTTTTTAACTACTACATTTTTATCTACTAATTTTTTGATGGATGTCAAAATGACCCCAATCACCCCCATGATTATTTAAATCTTTGTACATATCCAACAATACGATGTTGTTCTCCCACAGAGTGCTTTATCCAATTGTGATCCTTTGACTATATGATTCGATTTAGAGATGGATTGAATACTTTATCATTATTTTTATTTAGTTATGATTAAATATTATTTAGAATTAGATAAGAACTATTTTAAGTGATTATAATCAAAATTGGGAAGAATAAAGAAGCTTTTCTCAATGTGTAATAGTGCAATTATGTCTTTGTATTAAAATTTTCAAGTAGTGAAATAAGTGACTTGAATGTGCCTTTATAGAAATCCAAAATAGAAAACCACATGATAAAAATCTTATAAACTTTGATCATTAAAAGACTAAGGATGTTTAAAACTAATGTCCCTTACTAGGAATTTTTATATTTTAGATAAATGTACAACTTTTGGGTTTAGATCCCTTAAATTTATGTTAAATGTAATAAAATGCCAAGCAAATATATGCTCAACTATAAATATATGTGAAACTTATAATTTTTAATCTTGTAACTATTTTGTATATGCCTATGTATATGCATTCAAGTGTTTATTAATATGTATTTAATTTATCCTAAAGTGAGTTCATATGCATGTCACATCCCCCCTGAATCTATATCAATGTACCAATATTTGTCACTTGTTTAATTTATAAATTAAATTGAATCTTTCAAACCTGTACTCTAAATATTTTAAAGATATATTATATCTAAAATCCTTTTTTTCCTTCATATAGGTATGAATCTCTAAGATAATCCCACTATATTATTTCCCATTTTCAAATGACGGATGTAGCCTATAAGTCTCTCATCTCAAAAAAAAGAATTGATAGTATAATGTGAAAAAGATATAATCATGTGGCATTATTTTAACATGTGGAGAGTATGTCATCATAGTATTACAATTGTGATTAATGTATGTATGTAACATATTGAATTTAGGTATACAAGTGTCATGTCTATGTAGATATATCAATGACACATCTAGTAAAGTAACCATCTCTAAATAAGACTACATAGCAAAATTTCATGATGTAGTCTGCAACACTTGCCAAGGTTATTATAAACCTATGGTAATATTTAGATGGTAAAATTTGGGTCGGTGATATAAAATGTATTATAAAATATATATTTTAAATTTCATATCAATAGTATTAATAAAAATTAAATTATGATATTTTTGGTAATTATTAGTCAACTTGAGATGTATTCAAGAACCATTAATAACATTCTAGTGTTTAATTGAAAAAATTGAAACATGAAAAACTATTATACATTATTTGGGGGTTAGAGAAGTGTAAGATACACCCCATGGAGCTAGGGATGTTAATAGGAATATTATATTTAGATAAGAAAAGTTTTAGGAGTAGAAAAAAGAGTTGTATCAATTTAAGAGGAAATATATGAGAGTCTAAAACCCTTTCATGTAGTTTAATAAACCTATATAGGCATGTGTGTGTGTGTGTGTGTGTGTGTGTGTGTGTGTGTGTGTGTGTGTGTGTGTGTGTGTGTGTGTGTGTGTGTGTGTGTGTGTGTGTGTGTGTGTGTGAATGTATTCCACTAGGATTTTTTTAATATTAATGCAATAAAAACCTGTTAAGTGTGTGTCATTTCATGTAGTTTAATAAACCTATTGAGAGGATGTATTTTGATTTTGTTGCATTTTATGAAAGAAAAGCCTACTAATTATGGTGACATATGGCACACAAACAAATAGAAACAAAGGTAGAGGACTTGGTAGAGATGTTTAAGGAATTACAAGCAAGAGTGGATATCATGGAGATAATTTCACAAAGTGGTATTATTAAAACTAAAAGTGAAGATGGTGAAGAGATAATAGTGGGGTTGATGTCCCTAAAAGTGACATTGGATGATTTATAAAGAGGCCAAGTAAGTGGAGGAAAATATTCTAGTACAAAGAAAAGATTAACAAAAGTCATGGTGAAGGAAAAGGGTAAGTTTATTTTTGATATTGATTCTTTAAGTGGTAAAGAGAGCCCTGATAATTTTATGAAATGAGTAGTGGAATTAGGAATATATTTAAAAAATGAAAATTTGGTAGACCCCATGAAGGTAACTAGTACATGTAAGCGACTATGTGGAAGAGTAGATGTGCATTTGAAATATCTCCAAACAACTAAATAAGGGAAGGGAAAGAAGGTGTGTGGATGGGAACATATGGTTTTCAAGTTTTTGGGAAAATATGTGTACCCAAAATTGTAACCAATATAGTTTAATAAGTTTAATGTTATGAATCTTGAGAGAGATGAATATAAGAAGATTACCAAGAAAGGCAATATGAAGGGGAAGTTACCACATGATTAGTTCAAGACTACTTTGAGAAGTAGCAGGGGGAAGTACATGTATAAGAAGAAGGTTTTCTTGGAAGAGAATAAGAATGTGAGGTTTTCATGTGAGAATACCAAGTCTATTTTGACAAACAACAAAGTGAAAAGAGAGTTGTGAGTGATCTATAAAATGATAAATCCTCATGCAAGAGGATATGAAATTGATAGTTGTTGAAGTAGAAGAAGGGGACCCATTATTTGATGATGGAAATGAATATGTGATATCCAATAAGTGGGAAGAATCAAAACCATCCTTGGTTAATGAAGACAATGTATTGTACATGTTTATTTTAGAGGGTATAAGGGTTGAGGACAACTGATAAAAGTTAAAATTTTTATGTAAATGAAATAAAAAAGGTGAATGATGAGAGCAACATTGAGAAGTTGTAGACTTCCATGAATAAAACAATAGAGGCAAAAGATGTGCAAGTCAATGCACATGAGGAGAGTATGGTCTTAGACCATCCATTTGGAGGAGATGAAATTAGAAAGAAGCATATGGAAAAAGCAACCATAGAGGTTGTTGAAAATGGGCTTATGGAAGTCTAGCATGAGGGAGAAATTTGAGAGAAGAATATGAGTACTAGATAAGACTTGGAAAATATGTCCTTGTAGTGTGAAGAAGAGTTGAACAACATGTCTATGAGGCATGAATAAGAAATTGATGAGATTTTTGTAGGAAATATTGATTCCATTAATATGTTTGTTCAATGTGTAGTTATAGAAAAGGAGATGGAGATAGAGATGGTGGGAAAGTTTCTACTAAGAGGACTAAATGGTAAAATTGGTGTTGTATATGTGGTCTATAACCAATATAGTTGTTGAAGAAGAGAATATTATGAGTCAGGTATACATTATCCTCATATGGATAAGGGGAGTGCAAAGTTATTTGCACACAATGTGCATGAGATGAAAGAAGAAGATACCAATTAAATTAGCACTGATATAAAGAGTTTAATAAGTAAAGATGAGCTATCACAATAATAATGATAAAGTAATAAAGGATTTGAAAATCTCAATATTGATGAGAATCAAGACAATAGTGTAAAGATGGAGGAAGCATTGATGGGGACTATGAATTCTCATGTTTATAAATTGATTTGTGACTATAGCCAATGTTTAGGTGTAAACATGGAGAGAGAGGAGGCATTCAAAGAGGCCTCCAAGGTGAAGATAGTCAGCCACTTGATTTCACAAGGTGTGAGGAAGAAATATTGATTTGCATATCAGTAAGAGCATGTAGAAAAGAAGATGATGTTACAATAGAGGTGATGATTTTCTTGACACAATAGTGAGGACAAAAAGAGAGGAAGTGACGATGACTATCCCATAGGTGGTACTAGAATCAATGGGTTATAATTTAGATGTCCAAATGTATATTGAATGCATTGCAATGATATTGGTGCAGAAGGAGATGAAATCCATGAGAAAAGATATGAAAATAATGAAGGTTGATAGAAAGATGAATCCAACATTAGGTTGGATAATTAAAAACCAAAGCCAAGAGGGATTTAGGAGGAGGTGGTCAT
Organism: Torreya grandis; assembly: GCA_037957365.1. NCBI lineage: Eukaryota > Viridiplantae > Streptophyta > Pinopsida > Cupressales > Taxaceae > Torreya > Torreya grandis. The sequence goes on along the minus strand of JARHVA010004414.1, from coordinate 780,783 downwards.
TCAGTAGTGGGTTTAATCCCACAAGGGAAAGTAAGATGTATCAACATGTATTTTGGTAGATGTGGTCAATTGAAGGTGGGTTTCAGCCTAAAATATGATGGAGAGTAGAAAGGATGTGTCTTTGGTAAAGGAGGATAGATTATGGTAGGTCTAACCCCAGAAAAGGAGTTAAAAGAGAAGAAAAAAAGAAGAGTAAAGGTAAGAAGTAGAGAACTGAGTTGAAACTGATAAAAAGGAGTTAGAAATGGAGGAACAAGAGTAATAATTAGATGAAGCTCTTGGTTTATTGGAAGGGAATGCCATGAACACTATACCTCATGGCCAAAAGAGTGGGTTTACAACTTATTCCATCTATGTGAGTAAGAGTTCACATTTTATATACCTTGGGTATCTGATGCAAGAACATCCAAGGGTTCATGTAATATTACATCAAATAAAAAAAGATTTTAGTGTGTTTATTTTAGTTTTTTAGTTGTGGTCTTGTTGGTGTGAGATCATCAACCTCTTAGATTACTATTTATAAAGTATTCCTTTTTTGTGGGAAAAGTGTGGAGATCCTTTGACAGTTTCTATTAGTCTGCATGGACTATTAAGTCACAGACACTTATCAAAATAATTTTTAAACTAAAGGAAGGATCAAGTAGTGCCATTTTATGAGATCATAGAACCTGATACTTAAAACATCTGTATCAAGTTTTAGACCATTTAGAATTACCATAGAAACATACCAACCATTTGTTTAGGCTATGCCTGTGACACTTGATAGGAGAATTTTTTAGTTATGATGATGATGTGTTACAACTTATTCCATCCATGTAAGTGGGAGATCACATTTTATAAACCTCAGGTGTTTAATGTGATAACACCCAAGGGTTCATGCAATCTTGCATCAACTAAAAAAGAGTGCAGTGTGTTTGTTTTAGGTTTTTAGTTGTGATCTTGTTGGTGTGAGCTTATTAACCTCTTAGATTATTGTTTCTAAAGTATTAATTTTGTTGTGGGAAAAGTGTGGAGATATTTTGATAGTTCATATTAGTCTGCATGGACTGTTAAGTCACATACATTTGTCAAAAATGATTTTTCAATTAAAGTAAGTATCAAATAGTGAAATTGTGTGAGGTCATAAAACCTGATACTTGGAACATCTATATCAAGTTTTAGACCATCTGGACTTACCACATAAATATATCAACCATTTGTTTAGGCTATACCTATGACACTTGATAGGAGGAGTTTTTAGTTACGGTCATGATGCATTAAAAATTTGATGATGAAAATTGGTGATATCATAGAGCATAACACTTTTAACTTATACAAAAAAAATTAGATCATTTGGAGTCACCAAGGCTATGTAGAATCTAAATTTTTTATAATAATTGGAATAGTTTTTATTTTGTGTGAAAAGAATTAGATGATGAAATTTGGTGGGGTTATATTACCTGAGACATGAAACCTATGTGTTAAAAAATTTATAGAGACTTTTAGAGTTACAATGGTAATGTACCATATATTTTTATTAGACTTTGTGATTTGTCTAGTTTGCACATGATTCTTGATCTTGCGGTAGACCTACCCTCTCCATGGGACCAGGTGGTATGAAGGAGAAAAACACTCTAGGAGTAAAACAAAGAGTTGTATCAGTTCAAGAGGAAATATATGCGATTCTAGAATTCTTTTAATTATGAAATAATCTTGTAGAAGCATGTGTAAATGTGTGCATATTTGAGAGTGTGAATGTAATATGATGTGATGTTTTTAATATTAATGTAATGAAAAACTATTAAATATGTCAAGTTTGAGTAAGTGTTGAATGTGTGTCTATGAATGAATGTTTGAGCCTAGAAACACAAAGATAAAGGTAGACCTTAATCGGTCCCCCTCTCTTGTGCTTACACCATAGCTTAACCATTGGGTTAGTACTCTTTAAACTACAAGAAGGGTCCCTTGTTATCACATCATAAGCATCTCCTCCATCAATATCCAAATAAATGTGGAATTACTCGCATAGTCATTTATCCATTCCTCCTCAATAGAGAGGTTGAATCCCTCAGTTGTGTGTAAAAATTACCACTGAGTCATCTTGTTAGACTTCCCTTGCACATGATGGTGTGGATGTTGGGTTGCTCATTCCTTTGCTGCCTCATTATTATTCTCATGCACATGATCGTGTGGATGTTAGGCTATTTGTTCCTTAATTCCCTAGAAGGGAAGTGCTTATATTTTTGAATACACAAGATAATTCATAGGATGGTTGAGTAGTCCTAGATTTACCACTGGGAGAGCCCTCTTATTGATATACTTTAATTCTCAAGGATGATCCACCACCATCTCCATCCTATACATATCATGTGCTTCATTTTACATATTAATGGTTAAATATTTTGAGAATTCATGATTACACATTCCAAAACATTTTAAGAGTAATTGTTTCTATCTTTCTTTTATTTTAAGGAATAAACACTCATAGACCATTTTAAAAAAAATTATAAACCATCTTGTGCTCTATCTCAATATATATTTTTTGATTTAAATACATGCAAATGCATTTCCAATAACAAATTGGTAGGTTAATTTATAGCTCATTGCATACATAAAAGTTGATGAGTAGGAAGTATTTTCCCGAGTTAAATTATGATATTGCTATCAGGATTCAACTATATAGTTTTTTGAGTCAAACTCATTGACCCATGTTTCATGAGTTTTGCTTCAAACTAACCCATATCTCATGATAATGAATCATCTACGTAGCACTCATTGCATCTAGGTGATGTTCATAGGGGTGAAGCATTGGGCCTTCCCAAAAGGTTACCCATCATAGTACTACTCCAACTCAAGCACACTTAAACACATAGTTCTCTCCAAAGTTAAGCCCACAGAGTTACATAGAAGTTATAAGCCTAATGCCTAATGGAGTTTGAACATGTGTCAACCACCATAGACCCTGGTGTGTATTAATATCATCTTATTAGGACCCAGTTTAGTCAATGCCTGCTTCTATATATGGGTCCATAAAGAAAGCTAATGTAGTTAGCTGAGTAGTTGTATACTTATAATTCCATAACTTATCACAATATTTAAACAATTTGATAAGGGTCCCTTAATATCACACCATAAGTATCTCTTCCATTTATATCCAAATAAATGTGGAGTTACTTGCATAGTCTTATCTATTCCTCCTCAATAGAGAGGTTGAATCCCTCAGTTGTGTGGAAAAATTACCATTAAGCCGTCTTGTTAGACTTCCCTTGAACATGATGGTGTGGATGTTGGGTTGCTCATTCCTTCGCTACCTCATTTTAATTCTCATGCACATGATGGTGTGGATGCTAGGCTACTTCTTCCTTCATTCCCAGGATGGGAAGTGCTTATATTTTTGACTACACAAGATAATTGATAGGATGGTTGAGTAGTCCTAGATTTGCCACTGGGAAAGCCCTCTTCTTGATCTACTTTACTTCTCAAGGATGATCTACCACCATTTCCTTCCTATACATATCATGTGCTTCATTTTAAATATTAATGGTTAAATATTTTGAGAATTCATAATTACACATTCCAAAACTTTTTAAGAGTAATTTTTTCTGTCTTTCTTTTATTTTAAGGAATAAATACCGACAAACCATTTTTTTAAAATTGTAAACCATCTTGTGCTCTATCTCAATATATATTTTTTGATTTAAAAACATGCAGATGCATTTCCAATAACAAATTGGTAGGTTAATTTATAGCTCATCACATACATAAAAGTTGATAAGTAGGAAGTATTTTCTCGAGTTAAATTATGATATTTCTATCAAGATTCAACTATATAGTTTTTTGAGTCAAACTCATTAACCCATGTTTCATGAGTAGTGGTTCAAACTAACCCATCTCTCATGATAATGAATGGTCCACTTAGCACTCATTGCATCTAGGTGATGCTCATAGGGGTAAAGCATTGGGCCTTCCCATAAGGTTACCCATCCTAGTACTACTCCAACTCAAGTGCATTTAACCATAGAGTTCCCTCTAAAGTTAAGCCCACAGAATTACATAGAAGTTATAAGCCTACTGCCTAATGGAGTTTGAACATGTGTCAACCACCATAGACATTGGTGTGTATTAATATCATCTTATTAAGACCCACTTTTGTCAATGCCTACTTCTATATATGGGTCCATAAAGAAAGCTAATGTAGTTGGTAGAGTAGTTGTATACTTATAATTCCATAACTTATCACAATATTTAAACAATTTGCTAAGGGTCCCTTGATATCACACCATAAGTATCTTTTCCATCAATATCCAAATAAATGTGGAGTTACTTGCATAGTCTTATCCATTCCTCCTCAATAGAGAGGTTGAAGCCCTCAGTTTTGTGGAAAAATTACCACTAAGCCATCTTGTTAGACTTCCCTTGCACATGATGGTGTGGATGTTGGGTTGCTCATTCCTTCGCTACCTCATTTTAATTCTCGTGCACATGATGGCGTGAATGCTAGGCTACTTGTTCCTTCATTCCCTGGATGGGAAGTGCTTATATTTTTTACTGCACAAGATAATTGATAGGATGGTTGAGTAGTCCTAGATTTACCACTAGGAGAGCCCTCTTCTTGATCTACTTTAATTCTTAAGGATGATCTGCCACCATCTCCGTCTTATACATATCATGTGTTTCAATTTACATATTAATGGTTAAATATTTTGAGAATTCATAATTACACATTCCAAAACTTTTTAAGAGTATTTTTTTTTGTCTTTCTTTTATTTTAAGGAATAAATACTGACGGACCATTTTTTTTTAAAAATTATAAACCATCTTGTGTTCTATCTCAATATATACTTTTTGATTTAAATACATGCAGATGAGTTTTCAATAACAAATTGGTAGGTTAATTTCTAGCTCGTTGCATACATAGATGTTGATAAGTAGGAGGTATTTTCCTGAGTTAAATTATGATATTGCTATCAGGATTCAACTATGTAGTTTTTCTAGTCAAACTCATTGACCCATGTTTCATGAATAGTGGTTCAAACAAACCCATCTCTCATGAGAATGAATGGTCCACTTAGCACTCATTGCATCTAGGTGATGCTCACAGGGATGAAGCATTGGGCCTTCCCGGAAGGTCAGCCATCCCAATACTACTCCAACTCAAACATGCTTAACCACAAAGTTTCCTCCAAAGTTAAGCCCACGGAGTTACATAGAAGTTATAAGCCTAATGCTTAATGGAGTTTGAACCCGTGTCAACCACCATAGACCCTGGTGTGTATTAATGTCATCTTATTAGGAACCAATTTTGTCAATGCTTGCTTCTGTATGTGGGTCCATAAGGAAAGCTAATGTAGTCGGCTGAGTAGTTGTATACTCATAATTCCATAACTTATCACAATATTTAAACAATTTGCTAAATTTTCGTTGATATATCGGAATGGTAATCAAATTTTAACACAAAGTTTGAATCCGAGCTCCGTTTGAGATGATCGACAACATCCCAGAGGTATATGTACATAATTTTGCGACCATTATTTCTTTGTTTTTACCAATTTCATTATAAATAATTTTGTTCTTGCAGACATTGTAATGGATGATTTCATTGATATTGATATCAATACACGTGAGGATCCTCAGGCTTCCGATCAGTTAGACGGAGAAAACAATGTGGTTAACAATTTTTTTAACCATGCTGGGAAAGGCCAAAATGTAAATAATTTTTGTTCTCAGTCTTATTGAGATTATTATCATTGGTGAGGTAATTGTTGGTTAGGGTTTAGTTTTAAAATAAAATGTAAATTAGCTTAGCTTCCTTTGGAAACAGACTTTTTGGATCATACTATATAATTATAGATGTTCTCATTAATTTCGATAATGAATTATATATATATATATATATATATATATATATATATATATAGATATATATATATATATACACTCACTCTCTCAGGTGTGTTTGTGTTTTTAACTACAGGTAGTTCTGTTGGATGGGAGACTTATGATAGCCGCCAATAGTTTTCCTAAATTAATTTCAGTAATTGTCGGAATAATAATTCCCGTGATAATATTCTGTGGGTTGGTGGAAATAAGCTTTCTGTATATATTGCCCCATTAAGTTGGCACTTCAATCATTGTTATCATAGTTGGACTCATGGTGTATGTGAGTATATAGCCTTCCAATTTTATTTTTATTTTGTTACTTGTTATATCTGCAAATGACAATTTTTTTGAACAACTGCTGCGCAGATTTTGGCAATGCTTGTTATGGCATCAGGAGGAGATCCGGGCATATTACATCGCAAACCAGTTCCTCTAATTCTTATGGAGCGGTGGCAGGAAGTGATGGTAAATAGCGAGAATAAAAGTAAAGTATTGCAATACCTGCCATGTTTACAGACCTCCGAGTGTGATAACTGTGTGCAGCGTTTTGACCACCATTGTCCATATCTTGCACAGTGCATTGGCAGAGTATGTTGTTAAATTCTGTTTCTTAAAAATTGTTAGTTCTTTCAAGATAGTTTATCTAATTATTTTAGAAATGAAAATGAAAAGAAAACTTTTGATTTTATCAATTGGAGGTATGGTAAAAGGAAAACACATCTGTTGGTGGGTAATTGCTTTTAGATTTTTCTTAAATTAGATTTTAGATTTTATAGTACCCTTAATTCGACTAAGTTAAAATTGTCTATCTCATTATGCTCAATTAGAATTGGCTGTTTCAATCTTGTTTCTACCTAATACAGCATGGTATTATGTGCTTAAGTTCTCACTGGTTACATATCATACATAGACATCAAAATTTAGATGTCTTTTAGATTTCTGTGGAGATATTACTATTCAGGTTGATTATTATATATAGAGTGTAATTTATAATGACAGTTAAGAATGTTAGTAGAATGTAATGTTTCAATTATTCATAAAAATATTTGATCTTAAATTTTATATTTATTTGATCATTATAGAACAGTTTTATTTATTCTTTTGGTTTAAAAAAGATTAAAATATCATCATATTTTAGATATAAAGTGTAGATTGGATAAATTTATATAATTTTTTAAATTTAGGAGCCCTTAAAAGACCTTGATGAATCTACGGAACAAAGTACCATTTTACAATCAATCACCTAAATATTTTTATAACTTACCTACCATTTCACTTCAAAGTTGTTACTAAATATCAACTCTATACTATCAAAGCTTTCTTATAATGTTCTAAGATATATTTAATAGAACTGCCTACTTCTTTAGTTCATAGACTTAATAAATTAAACAAATTATTCAAACCTTCATATTGCAAAGAGTACTTATGTCTCAATTATTCTTACATAGATTACTACAACATTACATGCTTCTCATCTTCTATTTTTTTAATTCCAAAGAAAACATATACATTCTTTTCAATTTATATTTTTCCATCTCCCTATTTGGAATATTAAATGATGAGAACTCAACCTACATTAACAATAGATATATCTTTTATACACGGAATTTTTTTCTTAAAAGTAAATTTTTAAATGTAAATGATCATATTGATTAATCTCACATTAATAGAATCTTTTTTCTTAGTTAAATCTTACCAAATCTTCTGTTATCTTCTTTTGTACTGTATTGTGTGACTCTTGATTTATTAGACAGATCTAAATCTTCAATTTATCATTTATTTAATCACTTCATCCCATCACGACACCATATCTTCTCTTGTATTTCAAACATTACTTGTTTTTTAAGTTATTCATATGCATATGCCTTATTCATATGTATATATTATAGTGTTGCAGGTGGTCCACGCAATTTAAAACTTCAGCTAATAGAAAACATTAGAGTATTTTGAAGCAGCTGCTGCATCTAACGTCCCTTTTCTACCACAGGAAGCGGTGGGGCACTCGGACTCAGCATTGCCTGTGATATATTTCGTGGTCACGTGCAGGCTGCATATAATTACTGTATTTTATAAATACCTATTTTTCTGAGAAAGATATAGTTCATTTGTTATGAGAAGAGCATGGAACCATATTCATACAAAATTATCCTAAATTCTACGGCAGCACGCTGAAAAAATATAAAACTTCCCCCTCCATGGGACCAGGTGGTAATTGTATGTGTTGTGACTAATCAACTTGAATAACGGTTTTGAGAAAGTGGCTGTTTATTGGCATCCACTCATCTAAAATCCAAGCTACTTAATTTAAAATTGCTATTAATTGTGAGAGTCAAACTGCTGCTTCAAAATCTTCATTTCTCCATCACTGAGACTATATTATTGTGCTTAATTTTTGCATACTGCTAAGTTTCTATGAAAAATGTAAGCCAGCATTATATACCATATTTTGCGTGCCTTTCTTTCTGGTTCTGGTGAATATTTCTAATGATTTTGTTAACATTAATTTACTTTGTCTAAAATGAGCTTGTGTACAAAAATGGCGTGGTTAAATTTTCCTCTGATGTTTGCAGAGAAATTACAGGTACTATTTTCTGTTAATTTTCTCCATAACAGTGTTGAGCATATTTGTCTGCTCCCTATGTTTATTCTACATTTGAAAGGTTACAGCCATGGAAAATGTGACCATTTTGAAGACCATTATCAAATCTTCTGCAGCAATCGTTGCAACCATACTCATAATATACATCGCCCTTCCCATTTTGACCGTTGGATCCCTCACAATATTTCATATGCGCTTTATATGTACGAATCTGGTTTGAATTCCTTCACTATAAGTACACTACTTTTGAATTTTGATCAAAACTGTTGAGAGAAGCCCATGGTAATATTTTGTGTCTTAATTCTTGTATGCAGACTACCTATGAATTCTACAAGCGCAGACACAATCACAAGCACTTGAAGCTTTAAAATCAACGAGTGATAAATAATATCAGGGAAATGCTGTTCTCAAAGATTCCAAGGTGTCAGATAAATTTTAGGGCGAAAGTTTCACATATGAATAGTGTTGAAGTTGTTGAAGACTATTATCAAGTTGTGAATGATAATAGAATGCCTGCAGTTCTAATTGTTAGTGAAGAGATTATGAAAACAACGCCGCAGGGTTTAAAGTCAGTGTTAATCTAAACCAAATTCACAGTAATGATCGAGTCACTTTTTCTAGAGAATGGTGGAGGAGCCGTCGTTCCATCTGAATGAATATATTCAGATGGGTAGAGAATATGTGACAAATTATCCAGCACACATTAAATAATGTAAACATAGTTCAATTTTTTAAAGGAAGGTTCAGGTAACGTTTGCTTTAGTTGTTTCAGGTGCTCGGATTCCAAGTTCAATTTGTGGATGCATTTCTTCAGTATGATTTCAGAGATTTTAAAACAAATTAGGTAAAAGAAGAATTTATTGTTTACATTTCTTTTACCATAAAAGTTGGATTCAACTATATTACACTAAATTTCTATACAGTGCCATAAAAATTGTAAACGATCCATTCATTTCTAAATACCAATAAAACTACTTATTTTTTATATATAAAGAAGAAATTATTATTTACATTTATTTTACCATAAAATTTGGACTCAACTACATTACACTACTTCTTTATACAGTGTTATAATGATTGTAAATGATCCATTCATTTTTAAATACAAATAAAACCATTCATTTTCTTAAAGTTAAAATAGAATTTATTATTTACAATTTTTTACGATGAAAATTGGACTCTTTTATATCGCACTATTTACCTACATAATATCATAAAAATTGTAAACGATCCATTAATTTCTAAATACAAATAAGGCCATTTAATTTTTGCCTTGCATAATGCCATAAATATTGTAAACGATTTATTCATTTTTAAATACAAAGAAGACCACTCAATTTTTTCCCAAGCACAAATATAAAATCATTAAAATAAAATTAATCTAAAATCATTAAAATAAAATTAATTTAAATTTAGATGAAACAATGAATGTAAATTAAGAAATCATATAGGAAATGAAATTAAAGACAATCAAAGGTAGTCAATGGACTTCAATGCACATGATGTGATAGCATACATCAATAAGGATAAAAGAAATCTATTAAGCTAAAGAAATAATCGGCGAACACTTAAAACATGCCAACTAAAAGTAATTTCAAATACAAACAATATAGACGAACGAGTACAAAGTTCCCAAAGTAAGAGATTAACACAAAAAACTTAAAGCAGAGGTGGCTCACAAAGTAATTGAGATTAATATATGAAATTAAAATCCTACATGGATGCCAATAATGACATCGTGTAGTGAGGCCTAAATAAGCTATATCACGAATAGAAATAGCCAATTATGAGTATCCTAACCTAAGACAAGTAACTGATGGATTGGCGTATGGATTACTTTCAAGTTGAAAGGGTTGAGTTACAAATTCATTTTAAACAACATCAACATTCTAGGGACCATTTTGTTATTTTATATATATGGCAAGTAATTGGCAGAATGGAGTATGGATTACTCTAAAGTTGAAAAGGTTAACATCAATATTTTAAGGAACATTCTATTGAGAAAAATTCATGTGATTGAAGCATGTTAAAGATGATTAGTTGTGTTAGAGATCCAAGTGGCATAAGTATAATGTATGTAACTCTACTTTTTAATATTTTTGTTTTGTTGATCACCTCCTTCCAAGCAAAGGTGTGTGCAGAGGGACCCAAAAAAAATACTAAAAAGAAAAATTGGGTCAATGAAAATGTAAAGAGATTGAAATACTAAAATACTACATGGATTCTAATAATGACATTATGTACTGAAGCCTAAATAAGTTATATCATGAAGAAAAATGATCAATTATGGGTATCCTAACCAGAAGGTGAGTAAGTGATGCTATGGAGGATATTTTACTTTCAACTTGAAAGGTTTGAGTTACAAATTCATTCTAAATGATATTAACATTTCAGGGAGCATTTCACTAAGAAAAAAATTATGTGATCTAAGCATGTTGGGGATGAGTAATTCTATTAGAGATCCAAGTGACTTAAGTATAATGCATATAACTTTACTCTCTAATATCCTTGTTTTACTGATCAGTTCCTTCGATACAAGGGCATGAAGGAGGACATACCCAAAATAAAAACCAAAAGGAAGAATTGGGTCAATGGAAATGTGAAGAGATTGAAAGACTAAACTACTACATGGATGCCAATAATGACATTGTGTAGTGAAGCCTAAATAAACTATATCATGAAGAAAATTTTCCATCAATGGGTATCCTAACCAAAAAGAAGGTGAGTAACCAATGGAATGGAATATGGATTACTCTCAAGTTGAAGGGGTTGAGTTACAAATTCATTTTAAATAACATCAACATTCTAGGGAGCATTTTGATAAAAAAAAATCATGTGATTGAAGCATGCTAGGGATGAGTAGTTGTGTTAGAGATCCAAGTGATCTAAGTATAATTGATGAAGAAAAAGTGGCCAAACTTTTAGAGGCCATGAATTTTGATTTGTATCTCCTTTTAAGCTCATCTTTGTGTCAAAATAATCAAATTGAAAAGTTCAATGTAACCATAACCCACCCTTAAGTTATGATATATTTTCAATATTTTACAAAGGCCATATGTGACCATTTGAGGGTCTAAAATTGTAATTTTATTTTATTTTTTGATTTTTTTAAATTTAAAAATTATATATTTTTGTAACCGGACTTGAACTTTAGTTAAACTTCATTTGATAGCTTAATTTTAGTGTATAGTTTATTTTTAGAGATATTTAGAGTTATGTGTACTTGTATGACAAACTTAATAAAAATAATAGCTACTAAGAATAACATGTTGAGTTTTATTTATTTTTAGAGTTTTGAATTTTGCATGTCAAATCCAGTTCCAAGTTGAGGCTTACTTATGCAATGTTTTGTAATTATTTGAGTTATTGCATACAAATTAATACTACTTATTGTTCAAAATCTTAGCATGTTATATTTTTATCTGATAGTAATCAAGTTCATTAATTAGAAGATGATGTAGAAGATGACACAAATCATGAAGAACAAAATATGCAATAATAGCAACAAGAATAGTCACCATCGATGGAAGAGAAGATGGTTAGAGATTTAGAAGGAAGAGATGAAGGAATCAAGGTTGATGTTAGAAATTATGGAAGAAGTTTAAAACTAGAGGAGTTGATAGATTGGATGAACAACATGGAGAATTTTTTCAAATAGAGAACTATGAGAAAAATTAAGAAGGTAAATTTGCATGCACAAAATTTAAGGGTCATGTAATGATTTAATGGGATCATCAGTATAAAGAGAAATAGAGAAAAGGTAAAGAGAATATCAACTCATAGAAAAAGATGGAGAAGACGCTGAGGGAGAATTTTTTTCTTGTGGATTATGCACAAACCCTATAAAAAAGATTTAAAAATTTAAAGTAGAAGTATCACATTATACAAGAATATAAAGATGAGTTTTACAAACTTTACATACATGTAGAGCATGCTAAGACAAAAGAGCAAATGATTGTAAGGTACATGTAAATGATTTGAAGTTTTCTATTCCAGATGAATTAAGAATGCATAAAATACTATACATGAAGGAAGCTTATCAATTAGCTTTGAAAGTAGAAGGAAAAAATAGACACAACTTCAAAAGAACATCTATTGGGCCAAGAAGATGACAATCCCATCCCATAAAGGGATGAGGTGGATTTAATAAAAATAGAGGTGGGTTTAATACCACTAGAAGAGAATCATCATGTGGTGCAGAAAAACAAGATAATAGACAAGTGTTTCAATAATAGCAAAAGGGAAGATGATTTTAGAGATGACAAAAATATGATGGTGTTAGAGGATGGTTTCAAAGTCAACACAGGTCTTATGCTTGTTACATATTTAGAGAAGAAGGTCATAGAATGTTTGAGTTTCTGTGCTACTAAGATCAAGAAAATAGGTAAGAAGATCACTCAAGAGTGAATTTTGTTGAAGCTAAAATAGAAGAGAAAAATACTAAAGTTGTAACAATAAATATTGGAGAAAATCTCATGATGAGAAGAAAAAAGATTGATCTAGGGAAAGAACATGTGCAGAATAAAAAAGTGGTGATGCATGGCTACAAAAAAATATATTTTGAAAGGTATACTTTAGGAGGTAAGATATGCAAAGTAATTATAGATAGTGTTGGTTGTGAAAATATGGTTTATAAAGATATAATCTAGAAACTAGGTTTGCAGTGTGAAAAATATCCTAATCATTATCGGATTTCATGGTTAAAGAAAGGAAGTGAAGTCACAGTAGATAAAAGTTGCTTAATAATATTTTTAATAGGTAAAACTTACAAGGATGAAATATGGTGTGATGTTATACCAATGGATGCATGTCATATGTTATTGCAAGGCCATGGTAATTTGATATAAAAACAATTCATAATGGAGTAAAGAATACATATAGTTTATATAAATGTGGTAAGAAGGGAGTTTTGTTACCTCTTAAAAAAGAAGGGAATATCGAAAGCATGCTGAATGTAAAAAAACTTATCAAAGACATGAAGATAACAAGTTGTTTCTTTGCACTAGTAACAAAGAAATAAGACATAAACGTGATGAAAATACATAAAAAATTATAAGTAGTGTTGAAATAATATGCATATGTTATACCTAATGAGTTATCATATAGTTTACTACCAAAGAGAGATTTTTAACATTATATTGATTTGATTCCAAGACCAGCTCTACCCAATCAAATAGCTTATAGGATGAGTCAAATAGAACATGTAAATTTAAATAAACATATTACTAAATTTATGAGGAAGGATGTAGTAAGGGAAAACACTAATGTTACTAACTCCAAAAAAAGATGAAGGGGAAGGATGTGTGTGGATAATAGATAAATCAATAAAATTACAATCAATTATAGATTTTCTATACCTCATTTAGATGATATGATATATTTTATTGTAAGAATAAAATATTTTACTAAGATTGATTTGGGGAGTGTACTATCAGATTCATATTCATGAAAGAGATGAATGAAAAACAACATTCAAGAATATAGATGGTTTATATGAGTATATGGTGATGTTTTACGAATTATCTAATGTACCCAACACATTTATGAGGGTAATGAACATAGTACTAAGATAATATAGTGGTAAGTTTATGGTGGTTTATTTTAATGATATTTTAATATTTAGTAAGACTAAAGAAGAGAAATTACAACATTTGAGAATGGTATCAAAATTATTAAGAAAAGATAAACTCTATATGAATTTAAAGAAGTGCAAGTTTACACAAAATAGTTTGATAGTTTTAATATTTTTAGTTTCAACAAATGGTGTAAGAATGAATGAAGAAAATGTAAAGATAATTGTTAAGTGGCATATCCCAAAGAGCATAAAAAAGGTAAGAAGTTTCCATGGTTTATCAAATTTTTATAGAAATTTTATTAAGAATTTTAGAAGTCTTGTTTCTCAAATAACAAATTCTATGAGAGGAAAAGAATTTGCATGGACAAAGGCAATAGCATAAAACTTTGAATTGTTAAAGAACAAAATTACAGAAAAGTCTATTTTAGCATTACCATATTTTAACAAAGTGTTTGAGGTTGATTTTGATGCTTCATTTGTAGGAATTAGTGTTGTGTTGAGTCAAAAAGGGATTCCAATAACATATTTTAGTGAAACATTAAATGAGGTAAGAACAAAGTATTCTATGTATGATGTTAAATTTTATGCCATTATAAAAACATTAATACATTAGAGGAATTATTTGGTGCCTAAGGAGTATATCCTATTTACTGATCATGAGGCTTCAAAGTATGTGAACACTCAAAATAAGTTAATTAGTAGGCATTCAAAGTGGGTCGATTTCTTGTATGGTTATACTTTTATGTTGATGCACAAATTAGGAAAATAGAATTAGGTAGCTAATGATTTGAATAGAGAGTGAGGTCAATAACTATTATGATGAGTGAAGTAGTTAGATTTGAATTTATTAAAGAAATATATGATATGTATCCAAATTTTAACAAGATACAAGAATTCATTAATAAGTGATACAAGTAATGTTTATGAAGAGAATCTTATGTAGGATGTTTATATATTTAAATGAAAATAATTATGTGTTTCAATTGGATCTCTAAGAGGCAATATTACAAGAGAATTGCATAATGGTGGTTTGGATGGACATTTTTATAAGATAAAGACATTAGATTTGGTGGAAGATAAGTATTTTTTGCCAAAGATGAAGAAATATATGACAAGATATGTTTCAAGGTGTAATATATATTAGGTGTCAAAAGGATATGGAAAAAATACAAGGTTTTACATGCCTTTATCAGTTCCAAGAAGGCCATAGAATGATTTGAGTATGAATTTTGTGTTGGGATTGCCAAACATACAGAGAGATAATTATTCAATTTTTGTTGTTGGAGACAAGTTTTCTAAAATGGTTCATTTTTTTCATGTAAGAACACCAATGATGCCACTAGAGTTACAAAACTATTTTTTAAGGATATTGTGAGATTGTATGGTTTTATAAAAATGATTACATCAAATAGGTAGACATAATTTGTAAGTCCTTTTGAAAGAATTTATGGATGAAGATGGGATCTAATATAGAATTTAGTAGTGCATACCATTCTCAAATAGATGGATAGAGAGAAGTTTTAAATAGGAACTAAGAAAATTTATTGAGATAGATAGTTGGAGAGAAGCCCAAGCAATGGGACTTGGTTTTACTACAAATTGAGTTTGTATTTAATAGTTTAGTAAACAAGTAAATATGAAAATTAGTATTTTAGATTGTTTATGGGAGAAATTTTATGAGTGTTTTAGATTTGGTATAGTTACCAATTGTAGAATGAGTTAATGATGATGCATAAGCATTTAAAAAACAAATACAATAGTTACAAGAAGAAGTAAGAAAAAATTGCAAGAAAGTAATGAGAAGTATAAAGCAGAAACAAATGTTAGAAAAAGGTAAAAAATATTTGAAGAGGATATATTGATGGTTTACTTGAGGAAAAAATATCTGTGAAAGGCACATATAACAAATTGAAGTACAAGAAGATTAGACCATATAAAATTATGAACAAAAATAATGACAATGCTTATGAGGTGCATTTACCAAAAAAAATTGATATCTCTATAGTATTTATTGTTTCATATTTATATTATTTTTAGGGAGAATATGGTGAAAGTGAAGAAGATGAATAAGTATATTGGAAGCAATAGGGGCCAAATAAGAATTAAAAAAAGATAGTGCAGGTTTTAGATAAGAAGACAACAAACACATGACAAATAAGTTATTATAGGTATTTGGTATATTGTGAAGGATTAAAAAAAGAAGACAACACTTGGATTACATAATGGGAGTTGAATAAAATTGATAATAACAATTGAAAATAGTATAATCAGAGAAACTTGCAAGAGCTGAGTTGTTTTCAATTAGAGGAGAATGATGTAGAAAAAGAGGTCAAACTTTTATAGGTCATAACTTTTGATCTATAGTTTTGTTTTCTCTTATCTTCATGCCAAAATGACTGACTATAAAATTTTAGTGTAACCATAACCTTCCCTTCTAATTATGGGATGTTTTTGATATTTTTTGAGGCCATACATGACCATCTAAGGTCCAAAATTATAGTTTAATTTTATTTTTAGGGTTTTAAAAAAATATAAATTATTTATTTTTGTAACCAAACTTAAATTTTAATTGAAAATAATTCAATAGATTAATTTTAGTGTTTAGTTTATTTTTGGATATTTTTTGAACTGTGCATGCTTGAATGCAAAACTTACTAAAAATAGCAGCTGCTAAAAGTAACAGGTCAAATTTTATTTATTTTTAGAGTTTTAAATTTTTCATGTCAACTTAAATTTTGATTTGAGGCTTATTTATGCATATTTTTTAATTTTTTAAATCATTTAATATGAATCAATATTGGTTATTGTTCAAAATCTTAGATATTGAATTTTTATTTATCTTGATAATAATCAAGTTTATTAATAATGCATATAACTCTACTCTCTAATATCCTTGTTTTGTTTATCACCTCCTTTGGTGTGAGGAGGGACATACAAAAAAAACCAAAAGGAATAATTGGTTTAGTGGAAATGTGAAAATATTGAAAAAGAATAATTGGGTTCGTATAAATGTGAAAATATTGAAAGACTAAACTACTACATGGATGTTAATAATTACATCATGTACTGAAGCCTAAATAAGCTATATCAGAAAGACAAATTACCTATTATGGGTATCCTAATAAATAATAAGGTGAGTAACCAATGGAATGGAGTATGGATTACTCTCAAATTGAAGGGGTTTAGTAACAAATTCATTCTAAAGAACATTCTAGGGAGCATTTTATTAAGAAAAAATTCTGTGACTGAAGCATGATAGTGTATACTCTTAATAAGATTTTAGTGTTGTAATCTAAGTTACATGACCAAAATCTTAGAATCATATTGAACATTTTTATTTAATGATTTTTTATTGAAGAGCGTACTTATATTAATATAAACAAATAATGGTAAAACACTAATGTTATATTAATGATTTTGGATTGATTGTCTACCTTTTATTTAAATATTTAATTAAAGAGGCACACCTTTTTCATGATAGGGTGGAAATGTGTATAAAAATATTGTTACTCGATAATAGAATAATGAGATATATGCCTTGAAAAGATGCAAGTAAGGAGCTTCATTTTCACTAAAAGAAGGGTTCAAGAATAAAAATCTAAAAAAGTGCTATTTACATGTTATCCTTGATTCTAAAATTACAAATTAGGAAGAATGGGTATGTGTACCAAATTACGAGATAAAAAAGGGGTTACCTGTGGACATGATTTTTTAAAATTTTAAAAATGTGAACTTATGTAGATAATTTGAGATGGCTACACATAAAATTTTAAGATGATATTAAAACATAAATTCTATCATTTCGAGTCCAGTTTCCAAAAAATATTTTTTTTTGAAAAATTATCAAGTATAAATAGGTCAAACATCTAAAATTTGAAGAGTACCTATTGTCTTTTTAATAAAATGTAGTAGATAGATGGTCTTACAGCCTACCATTTTTTTAGTATCGTTAAATATTGTTTGAAATCATTTGGTGAATATTTAGATAAGATATTCTATTGTGTTACAATTTTTTTTTTTTTTTTTTGATTAATATTTTTTGATTAATTTTAAAATTAAGTAGATCTTGAAAATTGATTAAAAAAATGGATAGTCAACCATACGGCCCACCCTAACTACCTCAAAAAAATGAAAATTGATTTATTTTTGAATGTGTGTAGAATTAGTCCTAGTTTCTTATCATAAGATTTGTTTTACAATTGAATAAATGAAAAAAAAATAGATAAACATGAATAGGCATGTTTAGGTGCGGTATGTAGTGATGTAAAAAAGGTGTAGTTAGAAATAAATATAATTCAAACCCCTAAAATTGCCTAAAATTTATGAAAATCATATATATAAAAAGATGATAACATGCTCATCATGAGAGTAACAATTTTTTAAATTTTGATGTTCAAATCCATAGCTTATTTGGTGATTGAAGTTGAAATTTGTTGTTTTTTCCCAAAACTCTTAGTCTCAACTATAGATACATAGTCACAAGCCTTTGACTTGGAAATCTAAACTAGTTTTGAGCATAATGTCTGAGTTTTAAATTCAAATAATATATACACATTATATAGTGTATTATAAAACATGTACGCATTATAACACATGCATTTCTTTGTTATAAGATGAAGACCATCTCCACAAGCATGTGGGAGTTGCACGTGAAGCCAACTTTGGCCATAAGTTTATATTTACTACTCTAAATGTTAAGTATAAGTTTACATTTATGTTTTTATACTTTAGATTTATTTTAGTAAATATAATAAATTAGGGTCACTTAGCATATGATAGAGTTACTATCATAGTTGCACACCTTATGATCTGGAAAATAGTTTTTCAAAATCCAACCAGATCAGCACTTAAGAATTTTTAGGGTCTTACTATTAAACCTAGATATTTCAAGACATAAATTTTGCAATTGACATCTATTTTTGATAAATATATAATCATTTTTTACATGTTTGTGCCTTCCAAATTGATTCCTAGCATTTCTAGGAGCCTTTGGTTTGTCAAAATTGCAAATTTCAAACCCCTATCTTTAAAATTGATGCAAGATGGTGTTATTGGGGTAGCATAGGTCACATTGATGACCTACAGACATCAACAAACCACTTTACATATTAATTTCACTTGATCATCATCTCTCCCTCATCTTTGATCAGTTATTACTCATCTCTCATTACCCCTAATCACTCTCTCATCAATCCTCATTGTCACGAATCACTCCCTCATTATCTCTCATTATCCTTAGTCATCTCTAATCACTCCCTTATCATATAAATCACTTTTCTATTGACCCTCACTATCTCTCATCATCACTAATCACTCCTTTATTGACCTTAATTATCTCTCATAATCTCTAATCACTCAAGCTTATCATTCCTAATAACTCTTTCCTTGATTATCATCATCCCTCATCATTATTAATCACTCACTTTTCATCCCTCATAATACCCGATCAATATTTATTCATCCCTCATCATCACTAATCACTCCCTCATTTACCCTCACCATCCTTCATTGCTCCATCATTAACCCTCACAATCCCTTACCATACCTGATACCTCTCTCATCATCTAGTGTAAGTATATACTCTAAAGGTATCTTTTATTCGAATCATATGTTTTTTAATACATTATATTAGAAATTTACTCTTTTCTAGGACTTGTGTTGTCAATACCCATTTGTGATAGCCAATTTTATTACTGAATGAATTGGATGATGTTCCAAATTTATAGTCAAGTAACATAGGTATTAATACAAAATAGATTATAAATTTTAGTTAATAAAATTATCTTTTTTGTGTAGATAACTAAATGAAACATTATTTGGTTCCACCTTGGGTAGTTTGGTTCAAAAGATAAAAATTAAACACAAATTTATTGTATAATTTTATAATTCTGAGAAGATTTGAATCAAATGCAAAGTTATTTGGTGTTTCCCATTACTATATGACTTGAATCTTGGTTAGGTTCACACATGCACTCCTTGTGTGTATAATGTGTCCCAAATATTTTATCTTTTGCATGAAAAATGAATATTTATTCATGTCATCACAAAAATATGTTTTTGAAAAATGTGAAACACTAGTTCAACATGGTGTAGTTGTTCATCCCATGTTTTCTAAATATTAAGATGTCATCAAGGTAGATTTAAAAAATGACATAGGTAAAGTGCCTGAGGATGTCATTCAACATCTTGAAAGGAATGAATTCATTATATGAGTTAACCTAAAAGTCATAACCAACTAGTCAATCAATCCTTCCTTTATTTTTAAAACTATATTCTAAATTCCTAGATGTTTAACATGAATATGATGATACCCAAACGTAAGATCAAGTGTGGAAAAGACTTTTACACTATGGATATGGCAGAAAAATACCTTAATATTTAAATAAGGATAATAGTTCTTCACTTTTAATCTCATTAAGATTTTTTAATTAATTCACAACTTTGGGAAAAACACAATTGGGTTTTTGCAAGGTGATGATTTGGGCATGATGTGTCCATTATCCATGATTTTATGGATCTACCACTTGATCTATTCATTCTCTAGAAATGATATGTTTTATAATGAGGTTTGAGTTAGAGGTAGTTAAAGGATCAAATCAATAGTATTATTTAGTTTATAATATGCAGAAACATATTTAGGTGACTGAAAGATATCCTTGTATTCATCTAGCTTATGGTTCAAATATTTTGTCTTTATTATTTTTGGATAAACCACACTATGATATGGTGACATAAAGATGTCATTAAACATTTAATTCTTATAATTTAGGGTATACTTCTTACTAGAACTGACAATATTCTTACACTTCCTGGAACTAATGATTGAAATATGATGAATTAACTATGATAAATGGTATTTTAGATTAGGACAATCTATCAACAAATTTTAAGGATTTACTTCATAGACTATAGGTCAATAGTAGATACATGGTTTACTACATGTAAAACATCACACGCCTGTAATGGTGAGATGTCACAAAGCATTGCATCTTTTTAAAGTTTGATTTTTTACACCAAGTGACACTACTAGTTGATCCATTTCTCAAGGTCTACACTAAACCATACAATATCATATGGTTATTAATTATTTATAAATTTCAAGTTAAATTTTTGAAAATATGATTTATGAGAAATTAAATTCTTCTAACTTCTATTAGAAATGATGAAGTGTATTTTCTCACCATTGATCTACGTTTTTTAATGAAACAATATTTTTAATTTATATAATTTATTGTTGGGAGAAGTAGAGAAATTTTTAGTACCAACCATATCATTGTGATCATAATCTATTAACTACTCAAATTTTTATAGTGATAGATAACTTGTACCCACTTCTCTAGATGTGAAAGTAGAGAGTTCATAGTGTGACACTCTTTATTGGATTGAATATTGAAGTTATAAATCAAGCACCACTTTTTAGTATTGTACTACTTGTTCTAATCATTTCCAAATTATTTTCCACTCTCTTTTATAATGACTCAATCAATATATATACAAATAGAAGGCCTTAAATATAATTATTTCAATCATAAAATGTTTTTATATGGAAAGTAATTGATTGGGTTTAGGAAATCGCATAGCTTGGTGATCCTCATGTATTTGCTATCCATTCTAGTGTTATGGTGGTTTTACTTGCTTCTCCTTTTCTAGCATATTTTCAATTGTGAATTACATCATTTCTAATAGGCCCATATTTTTTCATAGGTGTTAAATATTTATGTTTCAAATTTATCTCCACATCATTTTGATCACTATGTCTTATGTTTTATGATATCACTCAACTCTCAACTTGTAGCTCCTAACATTGTTAAACCCCAAAAAAATACCACCATCATGGTATTCGATGGAGTGATTAAGGATGTGGAAGGATGAGGAGGAATTGAGTAGAGATGATGAGGTAGTCAATATGGATGATGAAGGATGGTGAGTGTCAATGAGGAAGTGATTAGGAAGGATGAAGAAGTGATTAGGGATGATGAGTGATGGTGAAGATTAATGACAGAGTGATTAGGGGAGATTAGTGATGAGGAATGAATGATTAGAGATGATGA
Source organism: Torreya grandis (assembly GCA_037957365.1). Taxonomy (NCBI): domain Eukaryota; kingdom Viridiplantae; phylum Streptophyta; class Pinopsida; order Cupressales; family Taxaceae; genus Torreya; species Torreya grandis. The sequence continues at coordinate 758,699 of JARHVA010004414.1, read as the reverse complement.
GGTATGATGAAGTAGAGATTAGGGATGATGAGGTTATTCAGGAGCATCACTACCCAATATAAATAGTGATATAGTTTACATGTTTTAAGTCTTTAGAAGGTGGTCAAGGTCATAAGAAGTCTATAGGAGTATTTTTAAGTTTATAGTTTTGTGTCAATTTTAAATTAGAGTTATATTTGACTTTATTGAGAAATCTTTCATTTGAATTTTTGAACTTTCATAGAGACTTCAATATTATTTTAATAATCCCCATGTTGAATTTAGTGTGGTTAGAATTTAGTGAATATTTTAGGATGTTACAACACATATAAATAAACTCATATTTGATAAATATGTTAGTATTTGAGTTAGTTGAGGACACTCTTAACATATAAAAGAAGTTAGAATTTAGTTTATGCTTATTTGGTAATAATATTCTTGTCTATGTCTTATTTTTTATTTAGATTCAAATTCAATAAAGTTTTATGGGGTAGGATTTGAAAGGATGAATGTAAATAACCCTAAACAGGTGAATAAAGACAAGTTCTTATTGTTTACATACTAAAAAGTAAACAAACCTTGCATCTTCTTGAATATGTGCAAAAATAGTTGACATTGTGCATGATCATGAAACATGATTAGTAAAAATCTATTTTTTTTATCTTGGTGTGATTTATAAGCTTAAAATACCTTTTATTTTATTTTTGTTATAGAATTTGTCATTTACCCTATGCTTTTACAAAATGTGCCTTGAAATATGAATGAAGGTCAGAGTCTTATGGAAGAGGAGATTATATTTAATGGGATTTTAGAATGTATGAGTAATTATTAACTTTAAATAGAAATCCCTTAATATTATTTAAACATTATATGTTGTTATTCTTCTATGGACATTCTATGTTAAATAACACAACCCTGTCTTCTATGAGCAAATGTTTTGAGTATACATATGTGTGAGAAGGTATATACATGTATTGGAGTGAAAATTTAAATGTATATGTTGGTGAGTTGGTTCTCATATGATCATGATGTCTTAAAATATTTCAAGTATATTTCATATACTTGGATGATAAAAATTAAAACTAACATAGTCTTGCAGTCATCAAGAAACTTAACATGGTCAAAGTGGTATCTCATGAAAATTGGAAAATTGAGTGTTATAGATGGAAGGAATTGATTTTTTAAAGTGTGTAAACATTTCATATAGGATTTTTAACCTTCATGTTTATTTATAATTATTTTTAGAATGAATTAGGACAAATAACCTCTTCTCAAATTACAATAAACCTGTGACTGAGTACACAATCTATTCAAATTTGGTTAAGTCAATCTATTGTATCTTAAAAAGAGAAATATAACACTTGAAAAACATGAATAAGGTCAAATAAAACCTAATACAATATTCAAAGTCATTACAAACACCTTTGGAATATTGAAATCTTATTTTGATCTTTATCAAGTCTATAAAACTAGTCTAAACCCTATATTAGGGTTTCTAAGTTCAAAGTGAGTTTTTAGGATTTGTAACCATAAATAATTCATTAAATTTGGATAAATTTAGAGTTCAACATGTGAAAAGATAATATAGTTTTTTTAAGTTGTGTAAGTATGTATAAGTATAGATTGGGGGAGGATTGTGTGGTAGATAGGGTAGAAGGAAACCTAAAGATATTATTTGAGAGTAGAAAGATCCAAAATAAGTAATAAAATAGTTGAACCAAAGCCTATAAGTTTGTGAATGTATGGGATGTGTTACAATGTATCCATAAATGAGGTTGATTTTATTATTTGAGTTTGTATAAGAAGAGTGTATGATAGAGTAAGAGGTAGTGTATGATATGAGCATTATATTGAGAAGTTAAGTAGGGTTGAGAAGAAGTTAGAGATAAATGAAAGGAGTGGAAGTAATTTTATCAAAGCCATATTAAATCCTAAGGAATTAGAGATAATATTTGATCCAAGTTTTTATAAAGCATAAATACTAGTAAGGGAGATAGTCTCAAAGTAATAGAGATTGAATGCATTAAGTAAGGAGAATAGAATGAAAAGTTTAATGAGACCATCCAAAGAATGGTGGAGAGTAAATGAAATGAATAAAATGTATATGTGCATTTGAAATGTATGTAGGATCTAAATAAATAGACCAGGTAAGAAAAGACAAAGTGAAAGTTAGATGGATATTGGAAAAGAGCTTGGACAAGTAGAGTATGCAATAGGGCTTTGCATCATGAGGGATGGTGAGGAGAAATGAGGGAGTGATTATAAATGATGAGGAATGGTGAGGATTAATAATGGAGTGATTAGAGATGATGAGGGATGAGAAAAGAGTGATTAGGGATTATGAAGTGGTGATTAGGGATGGTAAAGACTAATGAGGGAATGATTAGGGACTATGAGGGATGGTGACAGCCATTGAAAGAGTGATTAGGGATGATGAAGTGATTAAAAATGATGAGGGATGGTGAGGATTGATTAGAGAGTGATAAGGGATGAAGAAAGATAATGAATGAGTTATTAGGGATGATGAAACATATTGAGAGTTAATGAGGGAGTAATTAGGGATCATGAGGGAGTGATTAAAGGTGACTAGGGATAGTGAGGGTTGATGAGGGAGTGATTATGGACAATGAAGAATGATGAGAGAGTGATTAGGGGTGATGAGGCATGAATAGGAGGTGACTGAGGATGAGGAAGGATGATGATCAAGTGAAGTTAATACAAAGTGGTTGCTTGATGTGTGCAGGTCATCTATGTGACCTATGCTACCCCAATCACACCACTCTACATCAATTTAAAGTTAAGTGGTTTTAAAAATTTAATTTTAACAAACATAAGACTTTTAAAAATGCTAGGAATCATTTTGGAAGGCAAAATAACTTTAAAAATGACTATATATTTACTAAAAATAGATATCAATTGCAAATGTTATGTCTTGAAATCTCTAGGTTTAGTACTTAGACTCTGAAAATGCCTAAGTTCAGACCTAATTGGATTTTGAAAAACTATTTTCCACATTGTAAGGAATGAAACTATGAGACCAACTCTATTAGATGCTAAGTGACCCTAATTTATTATATTTATTAAAATAAATTTAAAGTATAATAAATTAAATGTAAACTTATACTTAAAATTTAGAGTAGTAAATATAAACTTTTGGCCAAAGTTGGCTTCACGTGCAATTCCCACATGCTCATGGATATAGTTTTCATCTTATAAAAAATCAACATTTATGTGTTATATAACATGTATACATTGTATAATAAATTATATAATGCATATGGGTTATAAAATACGTACACATTATTTGAATTTATAATAATGCATATGCATTATGGCTCGATAATTCTTGATTCATAATTTAAATAATATGATCATGTTAATTAAATAACATGATCATGTTATTTAATAACACGATCATGTTATTTAATAACACGATCATGTTATTTAATAACATGATCATGTTGCTTAAAATGTCCACATAATTATCCGCCAACTCCATGCACATACCCAAAAACAAATCTATCATATAGAGGACTACAACCTCAATCTTAAAAAAATGTTAAAAATCATAGAAATAAAGAGGGCATCATGTAGTCTTTGAAGTTCATTACGAATTTTAGAGAGGAGGAACACAACTTTTGTAGAAGTAAGTAATAATAACTATTAAAAATCATAGAAATAAAAAAGGGCATCATGTAGTCTTTGATGGTGATTACGATTTTTAGAGAGGAAGACCACATATTTTACATAAAGAAGTAGTAATAAAAACATGATATTAAAAGAACCCATGGATCCAAATTAAGTCCTTCAATACATCAATATAGATAGTGAAGAGAGTGAAATAGGACATGATCCATATTAGGTCATGGAATGTTAGTAAAATATGTTAATTAAATTATTATTTTCAAAAGTATTAAGAATGTAGTTTGAAACATTTATAACACTAGTTTTTAATGAGTTTTATCAAATATTCAAAATGGAAAAAAATATGAAATTAAATATATCATAGTGTGTTTTTCAAAAATTAAAATATACATTTTTTTTTTCAAACCTTAAAATACAAAATGTGTTTTTGAAGTGACATTTTGTAAGAAGACAAGAAAAGGTTATAGTTTTAGGTGCAAATGGTGTTATTTCTTCTTCTGAGTTTTTCTAGCTTCCCATTCAATATTTTTATGATGTGATCATATATATAAATAAATCTTTAGGAGTCATTGTAATGCAATATTTTTTTCCCCCTAGTAACTCTTTCTTTTGGGAACTTGAGTGTCTTAGGTGTTTGGAGTATGATAGGAAAATGGAATTGAGAAAGTTACATAAATTGTAAAGTTGTTTGGGCATGTTAATAATTTAAGGAGTGTCCATTAAAGCCTTAAAAATACATTATAACTATAAAAATAATAAAACAAAGTGGAAAAAAAAGGAAATCTTTAACTCTTTTAAATTTATCCGACATTAAATTTATCTAGGATAAAGGTTGTCTTGGACAATTATGTTATTATTTTTTATATTAGTTTTGTGTACTTTTATTTCATACATTCAACAATTCCTTTTCTATTTTCACTATTTAAAAAGACAATTCTAAGCACATTTGGGACTATTTTTCTATAAATTTATAAGATAACAACAAATTAATACTTCAAATGTTTTAGAAAAACTTAAGGTTCATGTTGATGAGTTAAGTAATGTAATAACCATATTAATTACATATCTTATTTATATAAAAATAGGTTTTATGTCTTATTGCATGGTTTGTGTGGTGTATCATTTTTGTATAATTATGCCCTTTACTATAGAAGCTAGTCACTACTATATTTTTTGCAATTATCATCAGATTTCCATTCATAATTTCATTGCCAATACACTAAATTTTATCTTCCAATGAATTTATTATTGTAAAAAAATCCACTTTAAGTCCTATAAAAGATTTTATTCTTCCAATATAAGGTTTTTGTCTAATCCTCCATGTTGGATCGGGGTCTCCACCTTAGCTAGAATATTCCAATTCTTACATTTCTTAGTTTTTTGAATTCCTTCCCATTCTATTCCTTTACGCTTAATTTTATAAATTTTCATTTTTCAAGATAGAACAAACACTTTTGAACAACTAAAGATTTTTACCATTGTTTTAGTTTATCTTTAGGATATCTCTCCATTTTTCACACAAGTTTGAACGTAAATGATTTCAATTTTGATACTTCTTCAGTAGTTATATTTAAACTAATTCGTTGATGATCAAGCTCACATAAAGAAACAAATCAAACTTTGACATTATGTCCACTTGAATCATATCTAATTTTAAAATAAATATATCTAAATTATCATCCATAAAGTGTTCACTTAATATTTTATTTTCAAGGTTAATGAGCCACTCTTAAGCTTAAGGTTAAATAAATAAATAAAAACAATGACCTAAGAGAAATCTAAAGAAGATTGAAAATTTCCATTATAACCTCCATATTTTTCCATAGAGGAGGTGATTGCAATGAAATTACCTTTAAAGAATCCATTTATCATTGAAATAAAAATGTCTTAACCCTGGAAAATATTTATAACAAAGGTCCCTACTTTGTTGATACTTTGGGCCATAAGTGTTTATGTAAATAAAACCTATAGCAGAATTGATCTCATCAAATATGTTAGTTTTCCAATTGACATATAATTGATGCATCCCTATTTAATAAAACTTGAAACCATTATATGATTCCAAACCATTATTATACCTACGTAGGATCCAATTACATTATTAAAATAAAAATATATATTTCTCTAAATGCATCTCATCATTTCACTAAAGAGGTTTTTTCCATTTTAATTTTTTGATGCAAAATAATTTTTGGATTTTATTCTAATATAAGATACTTTAATATCCTATGCTTATGTTGGGAATTTAACCCACACACATTCCAAAAGGTTGAAATTTGAAGCATAAAGGCTCAAAAATTAATATAAATCAATAAATAAAACCTAAATTAAAAATAACAATGTCACAACTCCAAAGATAAGGATAGAGGCTTAATAGTATCATCATCCTCAAATTGCATGATTTTATATTCTATTGATGGTGAAAAATGTCATGTCAATGAATCAATATTTTTATCTATTATGAAGATTAAGATGAAATCATACCAGTGTAATAATAAGGGTATAGGGAATGAAAATTGATCACAAAGATACATAGAATAATTTTTTTAAGTTATAGGTATTAATATGTTCAATAATAAGTCTAAATCAAGCTTATATAAATTAATCAAATATAACATTATTATCAATCATGTTTAGAGAAAAAATACTTATAAACAATGCTATAATCAAATATGTTAACCATTATTTCAATGTTCTATTAATCAATATCAAATCAAATACAAACCTATCATCTAACCTATTCGGTAGAGCAAAACCTATGGGTTAGGCAATCCATTGAAGGGCATAATACTCAGATTTGCTAAAATATATATTTTGTGTGCAAGTTCACATTAAAAAGATAAAAATAATGAACATCAACTTTAAAAAAACAAAAAACTCTTAAATAGAAAAATAAAAATACTTAAAATTAATATAAAAATCAAATCTAATAAAGAATAAAGACTACTATTAGTAAATTATAAAGTAATAAAGTTTAAAAATCTACAACTATGACAACGAGAAAACAACTAAAGACTAGGGAACTACAAAGAAATTAAATCTAAGAATAATAGAATAAAACAATTTGACTAACAAACTAAACAAAAATAGTAAGATAAATTAAAATAAAGATTATGAAACTTAAAACAAGAATCAACTTAAGAGTAAATGAAAGATAATTTTATTGAGAACCAAGATGGTTTCAGTTACAAACATCTTTCAAAAAATTAACAACTTATAAATGAAAATCAATAAAATGTCACAAAATGTAATGTACTCATTATTGTTCAGTTTAAGTACAAGGAGTTTTAATCATATGGTATTATATATTTGTAACATCAAAATATATTAAATATAGATAAATTTTAGATAAATATAGATACTTCATTGTTAGAGAGTGTATTGTTTGGTCTATCTACAAATAGTTATTTAATCTCAAAAATGCTTGCATAGAAAAATAAAGAAGTATGAAAAACTTCTAAACTTCAGTACTCTTAAATATATGTATTTGTCTCCTCCTTTCTGAATATCTTTTTGATCTACCTATAAAATAATATCCTCTCAAAATAATTAGAAAATAAATTACAACTAATTTTAATTAATTGTTAACTTTTTTTAATTGACTTTTAAAAATTCAATTAATTAACTTATGATTTGATTTTTATAATTTTAAACTTTAAATAATTTAAAATCTAATAAATCAAATTAAAATATAATAGACCAAGTGTTTAATGGGTGGGACCCTTAATTCATTTAACATTTATTTAAACAATTATTTAATTATGCATACAACAAATAATTAATAAATGTTAATTTCTAAATGATAAAACCTCTTTTAACATTAACAATCCCTTAATAACATTTATCCAATAATAAATGATCAAAATAAAGATGAATAGATTGTGTATATACCGATTACTGTCTCAAATCTAAAAACTAGATATGAATACTAAAATGACAACTAACCTATAACTTCCCACCAAAAAAATTCACCTTGTAGCTTCCTGCCAAGAATAAGTTTAGAAACCATAATTTAAAATCATTTTTCCAAATGCACACATCCCAATATGATAAACTGTGCTCTGATGGCCAATAATATGCAAATGCTCTTATGCAAGTAGATTTCAACAACCAATACTCAAAAGGCATGTAACATCTAACACCAAACTTCCATGGAGAAATAAGAAGCATGCCAAATTGAATACATTCCCTTCACTATATGGCATACCCATGTTTCAAAAATGAAACAAACAAATATTTTGATTAAATAAGATGTAAGAGGAGTCCCATCGCAAAATAAAATAACCTTTATTTTTTGAAAAATAGCTATTTTAGTATATTTTTGTCTTAACTTAAACTTGACATCCAAATGGATATCATACTGTTTTATTTTTAGTCGTCAATGATTGTCATTGGGCCATTAAATTTAACATAATATTTTTTTTTAAAAGTGATCAAAATAGAGTTTTTACACAACCAAAAACATTTCGACCATATGCCATCTTGAAATAAAAACAACCATTTTGTTTCCATCATTCAAACAGAATGAGCTCAACCATTCACCTTATAACCTCCATAATACCATTGAAAATGAATTTAGTTTTGAAATAGGCCCAATTAAAATCATATGAATTTGAAATACCAATGTCTTTGAAATTACCAAAATCCACTGTTTATTAAAAAATTCATTATACCCAGGCACCAAAAGATATAAAATCAAACCAATTACCTCATAGATCGAAACAAGATAAATCATAATTCCAAATCTCGTAAGACACTAGTTTTATCAGATACAACCCATAAAAAAAAGTTCACTCGAGCGTACAAAATAACCATGAAGAAAGTTGTGTATACTGCCATGCATTCAGGGTTTGCATTTATTCAAGCAATAGCAATCTTTTACGAATAGTGCATGCATATATTCAAATATATGTAGTTCGAAAATAATATATTAAACACATTTATTTCAAAATTGCTTAGAAATAGAAACCCATAAATATTATTTGTCGATAATCGTATATTATCCTCCCCAACAACATTCTATAAATGCAAAGACCTGGCTTATAAAAAGTGAAGCATGCAGTAATGAAAACCAACCATGATGACATAACAAACAACTGCTCACAGTGTTTCTATATAAAAAATGCATGCTCTGTATCATTCTTTTCGAAATATATATGCATGAAAGAATCATCTATATATGCAGAGAAAATGATAGTCATTTTGAGCCAAATCGACAATAACTGCAACCCTCCACTGAAACCTCAATAAATACGAATGCAGTCCACAACAAACAATATTTTGCATACCTATATTGAAGCAAGAATACTGAAATAGCAAAAATGCTAGCTTCGCTTCCACGTGCAGCTTGTATAAATGATGTAATAAATGAGAAAACCAGACCTTTTATTCCTTAACGGTTGCCATAACTGATCCTTAATGAACCCCAAATGACGTGTCCATCATTTTAATAGAAATAAACTCTATCAAAACTAAATAATCGACCAACAAAATAACCAATTATTATAACACTAAGTGGGTGGTTTAGAACCTTACTAAAATTACCGCCCAATTTTGAGAGCTCGAAAGCTCGTACAAAAATTAACTTTGCATTTAAAATCTTTCACCGCCAAATCTTCACTACTTCCCACAAAATCGCTGTAACGTCCATGTCCGCTTTAAAAACTATGTTGATGTAATAAAAACAAATGCCAACCAATGAAATCCTTTGAACATCTAAACTACATGCTTGAAACCTTATAACTATGTCATTCGATTATGCCATTGAATAATATTTAATTTTTTCTATACTTGCCATTCAAACATTATGTTTCAACTTATGCCATGGTTTATATGAAATAAAACAATGACCCACCAAAGGTTAGATCAAAGAATCCATGATAAACCATGCAATACATTATATCAATATACCAATGTGTTATGCAAATATATATTCACAAACTTTGTGGTGAATATGACAACTAAGATAAAAAATGAAAACAAAGAGCATTACCACCTTTGCATGATAGGAAATATATCATTGTGTCTACAAAATATGGGTGTTATGAACCAAAAAAGATTGCAATAATGTGGAAGAAGTTGATTGCCTTTGAAAATTATATATTTTAGTTATAGTAATAGAATAGGATTACTCTGTACTTACTCTTCACTTTCAAACATAAAATGTATTATATGATTTTTATATCACCTTTTATATGTTTTATATGATTTTTATATAACCTTTTTTATGTTTTATATGAATCTTATATCACCTTATATAATTTAGAGACACACTTAAATATGTCAAAATTGCATTACTATTGAGTTGTAAACTATTTATTCCCAAAATTGAGTATCAAATGACAATCAATTACATAGTGGAAACTAAAATATGAACATGTTAATTCTCAAATATAATTAAAAAAATTAAATGATCAATTTATACTATACACTATTTCAAATTAACATCACGAATATAAAAATAGTTTAAATATAATAAAATTTCATATTTACAAAGAGAAATAATTATTTAAATGAATGTAAACAAATTGACCCTTGCCAACAGATTTAAACTTACACAAAGCCATTATATGGTAAGATTTAATCATGTCATGATTTTCAGAGAGAAAAAGGTAAAAAATAATAATCATAAGATAGTTTAGTAGAGAATATCTTGGGCTAAGATTTCAAGTTGGATGATTATAAAGGGGAGCATGGTTCTATATCAAGAATATATTCTAACACCCATGCCAAAAGTAAATGGAGTGATGATGTGAGGTTGGGAGTGGGGATTGGATAACCCAACTAAAAATATATAAAAAAACATCATTTCATCTTCCTTCTTTTTCAATATTTTTATTTTTCATATTTAAAAAACGTTTAAATGATCATATGTATGTAATGAGATGGAAGAAAAAAGGTGATAAAAATAAATTTTAAAATGTAAATTTAAACATTCATTGAAAAGTCTTGTATAATTTATTATAAAATTTTAAAAGGAAAAATGTCAAACATGTTTCATCAACACATAATAAAAAAAATGCTAAAAATAATACTTTAAAATTTCTATAATTACAAGGATATTTATCATAAATCTATAATAACTTAGAATAAAATTTTGCTCTTTCTCAACATCCTTTGCATAGAGACAATTCAACTAAAATATATAGTAACTATGAGACATATGATGGTAAATGTCCAACTAAATTTGAGGATAATAAACATTATGTGGGCCAAAGGGAAACTTTCATGTATTTGACCGTTATAATAACTTAAAATATTTTTTCTTTCTCAACATCCTCTAGAGAGAATTCAAGTAAAATATATAATAACGGTAATTGTCCAACTAAATTTGGCGAGGACAAACATTATGTAGGCCAAGGGGAAACCTTCACGTATTTGACCGATTATGTTGTAGATGGTCTAGTTATACAATGATACCATCCTTGATGTTTCAAAAATGTTAGCCTATAAATCATTTTTAGGGATGAATAATTGTGTTATATATTCAAGTGACTGAAGTATAGTGCGGACAACACTCCTCTTTAATATCTTAATTCATCTCCCTTTTTAAAGAAAGGACGTGAGGAGTGAAAT